>JAGFPH010005133.1:21487-32703 GCA_018207615.1 Philaenus spumarius
CAACACTGAACTGCAATAATATTATTTAATAATATGTTCACACTAACACAAACTTAATCCGTGAACTTCATAGAATGCACAACTGACATAACCTATAAATCAAAGAAGTAAACAAACACCAACTACGTAAAGGAAAAAATAGGCGTAAGGTTTTTTTTACAAAACACTGTTGTGAACTGCAGCTTCGGCTATCTTCGGAAGGAGTCGGGAGTCGCTGCATTTAGATTGCAGCGAAAAACAACGTTGAAACGGCTATTCCCCCACCGTTCCCCTGTACCCCCTCGCCTAGGCCAGGAGGTTCGTTCTTTGAATTGAACCAAGCAGCTGAAAACGACGTAGGATAGCTGCGCGTTGTTACTCTAAGTCGTATTTTAACAACTTTTCAATCTATATTGTTAGATTTATAAAAAAAGTCCTAAATATTTATATTTGTTATAAAATATTATGTTATTAACGCCATTTGCTTGGGGGTTCACTGAACCAGTGAACCTATAGCACGAGCCGCCACTGCATGGATTAGTACCTCCATACCAAATTTCATCAAAATCGGACGACTGGTTTAGGCTCTAGGTCTGATAACATCCACACAGACACACACACAGACATCACTCCGAAAACCACTTCGATATTTCCACCAAAAACTCAAATTCGAAAATTTTGACGAATACAATACTTTCTCCATATACTATGGTATAGGGGGAGAAAGTAAAAACAATCTAATTTATACTGTTTCAGCACGTCAGAATTACAATAAATTGTTCCTGATTTAACAATTTATTTTGTAAAAATAAAGTAAACTTGGCAAAAATTGATAAATTCCAATAGTCAATTTTGTAATATAGGCCTGGCTCATTTCTGAAACATAGTATTGAGGTTATGTTTACTACTGTACATTCAGGCCTGGTTTCAAAACTTTAGTTGACAGAAGATAGTAGAACTAGGACTAGAATCGTAATGAAAGCCATTCACGTTTCTAAAGCATGCATTTGAGGTTATAATTAATCTTGTAATTACTGTTAATATATTTAAGCCTGGTTTCATAATTTTACAAACCAATGTAGAAACGAGCCAAAGATTAACGAGATTCTTTAGCGAATATTCCAACTGCGAGCGAAGCGAAGCAGCCATCTGAGGCCGAAGGCCGAGGCGGGGTTGGGACGCGAAGCGTCCAGGGGTAAAGCCCCTAGAATAACACTTTTAATGTAATTACTTCTGTATAGGAGATGTTTAAAGGTACCCAAAGAGTCCGAGCAGGTTCTTCTTGAAACAGTTACAGTAATGGTAAATTTCTCGAAATGAACAAGTCGGGCAAGGTACACGGCGACAGTTCGACGGATCATATTCTGCCAGCAAAGTATCGCAAGACACGCCACGCTCGAACGGAGCCAGTTTTTGTACCGTAGCCGCCATCTTGTAACATTTCATGGCCACGTTCATTATACAGATCTATTAGCATTACTTGCATAAACACTAAGGCCGTGACAGTGAGGTAGAACATGCATGTATTGAACGCCGTTAGGGATTTTCAACACGGTAAATGTACACAGCGTAAAACATTTTACTCAAACACCTGAAATAAATTTTGGAAAACGAAAGACCATACATTATAATCACAGGCCTGCTTGTTAACCATGAATATTTTAAACACAGCCTTTTAGGCAAGACTATATTATTACTACTTCGACAATAGGCCTGTATTAACAGAAGCTCAAACTTTTACGATTCTATTAAAATAGATATTATTCAGACCAATAGCTCAATCTAGTGATAGTTTAATGATTCAGACCAATAGCCCAATATAGTGATAGTTTAATGTTTGTAGGTCTAAGTTGGTTTTACGCTGTTAAGAATGAAGTAAATAAAATTAATACTTTTAAATTATTTTAGAAACTTTTACTTAAATTTGAAGGTTTATGATTTAGGACATGGGAGCCCTTATGATATTTTCTAGGAGGGCTAGACCGGGATATGGGGCTCAACATGTTCACTGCTAAGGGTTTATTTATTGGTATTAGCTTTAAAAGTAGAAAATACCTAAATGAGTAGAAAATACTTTATTTTTTATTTTTGAACCTTTCTACGTAAGATCGCAACTATTTTAAAGCGGACGCACACGTGCGTCCATAGGACATAGGCGTGCGAAGCACGCAATGCATTTTATATTGAAAATACTCCCAATACTGGGGTTGGCGTGCGAAGCACGCAATGCACCGTGCATTGAAAATACCCCTAATACGGGGGTTGGCGTGCGTAGCACGCATTGCACTGTGTATTGAAAATACTCCTAACACGGGGATTGACGTGCGAAGCACGCAATGCACTGTGTATTGAAAACACTCCCAATACGGGGGTTTGGCGTGCGAAACACGCAATGCACTGTGTATTGAAAATACCCCCAATAAGGGGATTGGCGTGCGAAGCACGCAATGCACTGTGTATTGAAAACACCCCCAATAAGGGGGTTGGCGTGCGAAGCACGCATTGCACTGTGTATTGAAAATACTCCCAATACGGGGGTTGGCGTGCGAAGCACTCAATGCACTGTGTATTGAAAATACTTCCAATACGGGGGTTGGCGTGCGAAGCACGCAATGCACTGTGTATTGAAAACACTCCCAATACGGGGGTTTGGCGTGCGAAACACGCAATGCACTGTGTATTGAAAATACCCCCAATAAGGGGATTGGCGTGCGAAGCACGCAATGCACTGTGTATTGAAAACACCCCCAATAAGGGGGTTGGCGTGCGAAGCACGCATTGCACTATGTATTGAAAATACTCCCAATACGGGGGTTGGCGTGCGAAGCACCCAATGCACTGTGTATTGAAAATACCCGCATCAAGTGGGTTAGCGTGCGAAGCACGCAATGCACCGTGTATTGAAAATACCCCTAATACGGGGGTTGGTGCTCGAAGCACGCAATGCATTGTGTATTGAAAATACTAATAATACGGGGATTGGCGTGCGAAGCACGCAATGTACTTTATATTGAAAATACTCCCAATACAGGGGTTGGCGTGCAATGCACTGTGCGTCGGCCGCTTCTCATAGTGTTCAGTGTCAAGCTCACATGTGCATCCTTAGCAGTGTTTTAGGGTACTGATGTTTTTAGTCGGGTCAGTAGCGGTTAGCTCAAGTGCCAGCATTCGTATCTGTATCTGTACCAAGTTCTGTCGCGTAATCTGCAATGGTTACAAATAGTTATAACGCCGTTCACAGACTTTTGTCACGCCCTGTATAGCCACACTTAACTGCTGGTATTAGTTTCACCATATTTGACCGCGGATCCACATTATTTGTTTCTACGACTCGACGACTGCCTGAAATTCGTCCAAAGACCGGCCTCGCTTCCCACCGCAACAATAAGCACTTTCGCGATATTCCCAGACGATATCTCGCTACAAACGACTTCGATACTATCGAATCTCCGACCTTCACGATCCAAGGAGATTCACACGCTTACCGCGTGAGAGAGTCTGCCACCTGACGGACCGGAAACGGCGAAACGGAAGTTGATACAAATAATCGAGTCTTTTTAAATAATAGTTCCAGAATGTTCCGCTCGGTGGAAACGGCGCTGCGTTATTAAAAACTAATTTTGTTTTAAATACCTTTGACGATGCAACGCTCGTAAAAGAACCAAAACAATGTTTAAATCGTACTTAATTAGGGGCACAGAGAACAAATTATAAACCGAAATAGGGTTTCTAAGTTCCCCATGACGCTAAATAAATAAATGTCCTGAGATCTGATTTTGTGGATATTCAGGGTTTTTCGCGAGAGGTTGGCAAAACTTCAAGAGATGATGGGGGACCTAAAAAAAGCAAAATTGTTCATATGAACTTAGGTCCGGTAAAGCTTTGTTTTCCAAATATCCGTCATTTTGTTTGTTTTGCAAAATAATTCATATCTAGAGAACGGTTTGACCGATTGAGTTCAAACTTGGCATGAAGTTTAACCTAACAATGATCTATCTTAAGACAAATAAGCGATTAAATCCAACTGTGCGTTTCGAAATGGCGGCTGTTTAAAAATTTCAAACCTTAATTACTCAAAAACCGTACATTTTAACAAAAAATGTCAAGACACCTTTTTCGTAGCGCTTTTTATTCCCTATCGGACGGTGTAACTGCCAAAACAATCGGATTCAGAATACTAGTTAAGTTACAGATAATAAACGGTACCAGGAACTGGCACGAACTTTATCACAAACATATATTTAAATTATTAAACAGATTCACTGTGACTTCATAAAATTGTATGAGGGGCACGGGGAGAGGTGATATTAAAGTAGGAGATTAACTAATAAATAATATTATTATTAGCTAGAGGGAAAACTATTCTATCGATTTCGAACGAATTTGCACCAAACACGTCAATTAGTCCTGTATAAGATGCACGAAAAATGGTTTTGAAAAATTTTGGAAAAACAACCACCTTTTCGGCCAAAAAAAACCACAAAAATCAGTTATTATTATTATTATTAGCTAAACGAGAATTTTTAGAAAGATACAATTTTGTGCATATGGTAGGGTACATTAAGGGCGACAAATAAGCCAAATTTGATCAAAATCGCTAGAGCCGATTTTTTATAAAAAAATAAAAACTGACTTTTGGGGTTTTTTTGACAAAAAGGGAATTGTTTTTCAAAATTTTTCAAAACCGTTTTTCGTGCATCTCTACAGGACGTGTCTGGTGCAAATTTGTTTGAAATCGATCGAATAGTTTTCTCTCTAGCTTAATATTACGTACAGACAGACAGACATTTTGTAAAAACCACTTTTTTGGACTCAGAGGGTACCAAAACGGATATTTCCACAAAAATCTCAACATCGATTTTTTTTGCGATCACTATACTTTCTCTGTACTATACTATAGTGAGAAAGTAAAAGTAATGCCTTCTGTGGTCCGGAGTTATAAGAAGGCTATACAGATTTCAATACTGTGAAAAAAAGTACGGTTATATTATTTCTTTCCCATTGTCCTTAAGTTTTGGTTATTCATTTTGTATTTTGTAATTTTTTTTATTCTGTTAACTGTACCAATTAGGTTTTTAGTACCACAGAAAATTTGAAAGATATTTGCTTTTGAAAAATATTCAGTTACCTCAGAAAGGAGATGGGTTTGTTCTTGTACTAAAATATAATGTCAATAAAGCTCTCAACATCGATTTTTTTTGCGATCACTATACTATACTATAGTGAGAAAGTAATACCAGCAAATGTACATACAATATTGTAGTATTTACTGTGTTGGTATAGTATGCCGGGTTGAACAAACCAATTATTACACATAACTTAGCTATTATCCTTCATCCGATTGTTTTGACAGTTACACCATCCCATAGGGAATCAAAAGGGCTACAAAAAAGGTATCTTGACATTTTTTGTTAAATCGTACGGTTTTTGAGTAATTTAGGTTTGAAATTTTCAAACAGCCGCCATTTTAAAACGCATGATTGGATATAATCGCATATTTTTCTTAAAATAGATCATTGTTAGGTTAAACTTCATGCCGAGTTTGAACTCAATCGGTCAAACATTTATCTACCTCTGATTTATTTTGTAAAAAAAAAACCAAAATGACGGATATCTGGAAAACAAAGCTTTACCAGACCTATGTTCATATGAAACATTTTTTTTTATGTCCCCTATCATCTCTTGAAAGTTGTGCCAACCTCTCGCGAAACACCCTGTATATTTCCGTTCTTTCAAATAAGAGAGGTAGTAAGGTTTGAAAAAATCGCTCTGAATAATATTTCTCTGTGCTATGCCTGATCATTGACTTTAGATCAATCTGTGTAAAACCCCAAACTATATTTCGTCGCTTAAGGCTCTTCTTTACCTTGAAGAAACCTCCCGAGTGTACAGTATGATTTCAATGCAAAAGGCCTGACTCAAGCCGCAAAATCGTTGAAACATGCTTTCGTAATACCGTGCTTCGGATTCTATTTATAAATTAATAATCTGGGAAACTACTTTAAGTTATAAAGAAGGCTTTATATTTTTTACGCGTTAGCTTAAAATATGGAAATTATTGCTTAAAACTCCCAAAAAATGCGTTAAAAATAATCGATTTTTACTCATTTAAACTGTTGATTAAAAGGAGTTGCCGACGATTTCTTTCAATTATGAGATATAAGACAAAAGCACAAAGCCTTTAAGAACAATTTAAGATGTTTCACAACTCTTTAGGTTGAAAAACGGCGTCCGAAACACGGTAGTACGAAGTGCATATTTTTGCTGTTTTACGCAAGGTATAGAAGACCCTTAAAGGTCTGCTCCAGTAAACGAGAAAGCAACCGGAAACGAAAGCGCTTCTCACTATATCCCTATCTAAATAGTGCAATTTTTGCAGCTGAACGCTTTGACATTGCCTCATTTCAAACCATTTTATAAGTCTATCTTTTGTAATTAAGCGTTGCAAAAAAAAACTGAATATTCTTTATAAAATTTCGGATCCGGCTTGCAAATTATATTTCACTATTAATTTTTTATTGTGTTAGGAAAAAAAATTCAAACTTTGTACTTACAAAATGTCAATTACATAACAAATCAAAAGCATTAAAAAAAACTAAATTGCAACACGGGTGCGTATTGTGACTGTGCTTAAAATGAGACCTTGCAAACAATTTCATGATAAAAAGTAAACGAAATAAATGGTTTGAAATTTAACATTCCTCTTATGGGATAAAAATCCAAGATGGCCGCCACTACAGCAGACCCTTAAAGATTTACTATGCACAGAACGAGTGTGCTATCAGAATGTTGCTCTCTGTCTATGTGAAATAGTCAATGTAAACTAACTTACCTAAACTTTTATGAGGTGTAAATATCGGTTCTTACCTGTAAAAAAAAAAACACATAACATAATTAATTAAAGATACAGGCTACAAATACATATTTAAAACACAAGGTGTAAATATGGTTAAAAGACGGCGCAGAAGATAATCAACTGCTGTAAATACTAGCGTACGTCCATGAGTAACAAAACAGTTCATGCGCGTAATCGTGTAAAATAAACTACACGAGCACCTGTCGACAACAAACCCAACTTCAGACATTTAACAGCTGATATCGCTCATCATCTGTAATACTTTTGAAACCCAGCCTGGATTACACTTTGAGGTTACGTTTACAATTTCAGTCAAAACAAACTTCTTACAATGTCTGCACACTGTATGTTTTTGTATACGAGTTATAAAACTAATGCAGACTCAATTACTCAAAAACCGTACATTTTAACAGTCGAGAAACCTTTTCTGTTGCCTTTCAGATTCCCTATCGGATGGTGGTTAGCTGTCAAAACAATCGGATGAAGGATAATAGCTAAGTTATGTGTAATAATTGGTTTGTTCAACTCGTCATCCTACACAGTAAACACAACAATATTGTATGTACATTTGCTGTTATTATCTTAAACTTAGCTATCATCTGATTGTTGTGACAGTTATACTATCCGATAGGGAATCAAAAGGGCTACAAAAAAAGCGTCGCGACATTTTCTGTTAAAATATACAGTTTTTGAGTAATGTAAGTTTGAAATTTTCAAACAGCCGCCATTTTGAAATACATGATTTGGATTTAATCGTTTATTTTTACAAAGATACAAAAAATTGCCTCGAAATCAACTTTTAATGGAAATATTGGAGCAAACAGTTGTTTATCTGTTATTTTATTCAACTGGTTACTATGGTAATAAATGTAAATACATGTGTCAGTTCATCAGGCTAGGCTTAACCTAAGATATTTTTCCGACTAAATTTACAAATATTGAAATAAAAAATGTTTTTATCGAAATGAATTATAGCCTATGTTACTCGGGGATAGTGTAGCTTTTTACTAGTAAAACTATTTTTTCAATCGGTTCAGTAGTTCCATTGATTACCCAGAGATTACCCCCTGTATACGAACAAACAATGTTACCTCTTTATAATATTAGTACACTGTATAGCATAAACGTTAATTATTTCTCTGAAAAATAATTCGTACAACAGTACTGCTTCGTAATTTCTACAGCTGCTGAGTTGGTAGTGTTATAAATCGCCAGCAGGTAGCAGCGCTTTACAGTAACTGCTATTTAGTACGTCGTTTGTGCGACCAGGTTGCGCCACTGTACAGGCATTCCTAAATGATACGGAAACAAATTCCATTTATACCTGAAAGTATGCAAGATTTAATATCAAAATATTTACTTTGTTGCCAACACCAAGTAGGCCTATATGAATGAAAATTAAACGCAAAAACAAGTTAAATTTAATACGTAAACTTAACTAGCAGTGCTTCGCTACCGGTAACTACCTTTGTACATTAACAACTTAACTTACTAAGGTTTTATATACCCTAAGAATAACTTGTATCATGAAGTTATTAAATTTATATTAGAATATTGCCACACATAAAAATTTATACAGCCTACACGTTTTTGTCAGTATGTTGTGTACACACGTCAAACATTTAACAGCATTAGATAATTACACTTTATAATTTGTTAATTTTGTCATCTTATTGTTAATAAATATTTTACCACTGAAAAAATCACAAAGTCTAAAAACGAACACACTTATATGGGTTTAATAATTACTTAATAAAGGTTTCATTTGTTGTTTACTGTAGAGAAATAAGTCAAATCCTTGATCAGCTGTTTAATTATTAAAAACACGTAGTGATATTTCAATAATAATAAATCAGCTGTTAGTAAACACAAAATGATTATAAAACTCACCACAACGGTTTGAAGGCATTTACGTTTTGTATTATTTAACACATTCAAAGTAATAAAATGACACGTTTAAAATTTTTTCACAATTTGGGAAGGTTTAAACACGTTCACTGGCTAAGGGCGCATACGTGAGCTTGACACTGAACACTATGAGAAGCGGCCGACGCAAAGTGCATTGCACGCCAATCCCGGTATTGGGAGTATTTTCAATACGCAATGTATTGCATGCTTCGCACGGCAAACCTCGTATTGGAAGTATTTTCAATACACAATGCATTGCGTGCTTCGCAAGCCAATCCCAGTGTTGGAAGTATTTTCAATATACAGTGCATTGCGTGCCTCGCATGACAATCCCCGTGTTGGGAGAATTTTCAACACAAAATGTATTGCGTGCTTCTCACGCCAATCCCAGTGTTGGAAGTATTTTCAATTCGCAATGCATTGCGTGCTTCGCACGCCAATCCCAGTGTTGGTAGTATTTTCAATACACAATGCCTTGCGTGCTTCGCAAGCCAATCCCAGTGTTGGAAGTATTTTCAATATACAGTGCATTGCGTGCCTCGCATGCCAATCCCAGTGTTGGAAGTATTTTCAATACACAATGCATTGCGTGCTTCTCACGCCAATCCCAGTGTTGGAAGTATTTTCAATACACAATGCATTGCGTGCCTCGCATGCCAATTCCCGTGTTGGGAGAATTTTCAACACAAAATGTATTGCGTGCTTCTCACGCCAATCCCAGTGTTGGAAGTATTTTCAATACGCAATGCATTGCGTGCTTCGCAAGCCAATCCCAGTGTTGGAAGTATTTTCAATACACAATGTATTGCGTGCTTCGCACGCCAATCCCCGTATTGGGAGTATTTTCAATACACAATGCCTTGCGTGCTTCGCAAGCCAATCCCAGTGTTGGAAGTATTTTCAATACACAATGCATTGCGTGCTTCGCAAGCCAATCCCAGTGTTAGAAGTATTTTCAATACGCAATGCATTGCGTGCTTCGCAAGCCAATCCCAGTGTTGGAAGTATTTTCAATACACAATGTATTGCGTGCTTCGCACGCCAATCCCCGTATTGGGAGTATTTTCAATACACAATGCCTTGCGTGCTTCGCAAGCCCATCCCAGTGTTAAAAGTATTTTCAATACACAATGCATTGCGTGCTTCGCAAGCCAATCCCAGTGTTGGAAGTATTTTCAATATACAGTGCATTGCGTGCCTCGCATGCCAATCCCCGTATTGGGAGTATTTTCAATACACAATGCCTTGCGTGCTTCGCACGCCAACTCACGTATTGGGAGTATTTTCAACACTCAATGCACAAGACTTCTCTAAGTAGAGTTTTTAACACTGCACGTCCTATATTGGGTTTTAAATTTTGTACAAGAATTTCAACATGTTCAACACATTAGTGAAAAAAATTCCCCATACTTTTTCCCAATATTTCACGCAAACTTAAAATTTTCTCAATTTTAGGCAAAAAACCCCTAAATTTGGCAGCACTGGTCTGGCGGCCTGGAGCAGTGCAAGGCATGGTGAGTCAGTGTTGCCACAATAACAAGGGTTGGAACTAAATTTCCCAGAACACCGTTTAAAAGACGACAATGCTGTTTATTTGGTACAGAAATATTCTGATTTGCCCAACATTTCTAGATTGGATATTACAACTTGCTTTGTTGTTTGTGAATGTTGATAATTCACACCAAAACTTTTGAAACCCAAACCCAAAGATGAAGTTTTTTTGCAAGCAATTTAATACCAATGAATATCAAAATCCCAACTGTTTCTGAAAATCGCAAATTTCCCAACTTTTTGGACTTTAAAATTTTGAGGGGGGGGGGTAACGCCCACTCCCACAACTTACGTTGAATGATTCTCTCAAAACTAAGACCGAGTTTATAGACAAAAAATCTTCCGTATAAATAACCAGAGGGAAATTTGTAGGACATTGTACTTTTTAACAGATTTGTATTTTGGACCACCTAAATCGTAAAAACATAGTTTGGGAAACGCTTTGTTTAAGTACGAAACGTTACTGTCGCTTGACATCCCTTTGTCGAGAACCCCACATTCGTATAAAATGTAAATCTTAAACTGTTTAGCATTAGTTTGACTTTGTGAAGTTTTATAGTGACTGTTGCTACAGAAACGTGCCTAGAAATAATAAACGGCAGTTATAAATCCGACAACGTACGCAGGACGGACCCTGAATCAAATATCCTTAATTTCCTCTATAGTCTCGCTGCATACCTCACTACGCTATTCGGTTTCGTGTGCATAAATACAACTACAGTACTGTAGTACGTGAATATGGACAATACTGGCTAGGACTTTAGACTTCATTCCTACCCGATGTTCATTTCTCATCGTTTCAAACTAATAAGTACTTTCCGGAACTTCATCCCTACCCGACGTTCAAATCTCCACGACGTGCATTTCGCATAGTTTCATACTAATAAGTACTTTCCAGAACTTCATCCCTACCCGACGTTCA
>JAGFPH010005133.1:59126-77044 GCA_018207615.1 Philaenus spumarius
TGCATTATCGAATTTTTTCCAGACAAACCATTGCTCGGACGAAATAAATACATATGACCTTTTTTGTTGAAAAATACCTTTCCTACACGGTGGTGTTTTTTATTTTCCTCTATCTTCATTCCAGCTCGAAATATTAAGGATAATCGAAAAAGAAATGATAATCGATTTTTTTTCGACTTTGGAAAATCGATAGACTGGTAAACTTTTTTTTATGTTAATCTACATACTTTAATGTACTTATAAAAAATATTCAGCCGTATTGCAAATTACTGGTAGTTGTAACCTATACCGACTGGGCTAAAACGGAAACAACAATATTTCAATTACAGTAATTATTTTCAATTGTCTTGGTTTATATCATAGACTAGGGGGCAAACCTCTGCGTGCTCCGCACGCCAACTCCGTTGGTTCCTTCTATACACGTAATCATGTTAGTTTTCTTTACAATAAAGGTGTAGGTTATAATAATAACCCCAAAGCTAAGACGGTAAATAATGTTAAATTTTCAAGTCAAATTATTTCGTATATTACTTTCTCACTATACTATAGTATAGAGAAAGTATAGTGATCGTAAAAAAAATCGATGTTGAGATTTTTGTGGAAATATCCGTTTTGGGACCCCCTGAGTCCAAAAAAGTGTTTTTTACAAAATGTCTGTCTGTATGTATACAAAGCTAGAGCGAAAACTATTCAATCGATTTCAAACAAATTTGCACCAGACATGTTCAGTAGGCCTGTATAGATGCACGAAAAACGGTTTTGAAATTTTTTAAAAAAACCCCCCTTTTAAAAAAAAAAAACAGTTATTATTTTTTATAAAAAAAACCGCTCTAACGATTTTGATAAAATTTGGCTTATTTATAGCCTTTAATGTACCCTAACATATGCAAAAAACGCATCTTTCTAAAAATTCTCGTTTAGCTAATAATAATAATAATAACTGATTTTTGGGGTTTTTTTTGGCGAAATGGCGAAAACTATTCGATCGATTTCAAACAAATTTGCGAAGACATGTCAAGTAGGCATGTATAGATGCACGAAATACGGTTTTGAAAAATTTCGAAAAACAACCCCTTTTTTCGCAAAAAATACCCCAAAAACAGTTAGCCTATTATTTTTTTACAAAAAAAAGCTCTAATGATTTTGATAAAATTTGGCTTATTTGTAGCCTTTAATGTGCCCTACCATATGCAAAAAGAAAACGCACCTTTCTAAAAATTCTCGTTTAGCTAGTAATAATAATAATAACTGATTTTTGGTTTTTTTGCCATAAAGGGGGTTGTTTTTCAAAACCTTTTTACGTGCATCTATAAAGACTTAATTGACGTGTTTGGTGCAAATTTGTTCGAAATCGATCAAACAGTTTTCTCTCTAGATAATAATAATAATAATATTTATTAGTTAATCTCAAACTTTAATCAAAAATCACCTCTTCTACCCCACCCTACAAGTCACAGTGAATCTGTTTAATAATTTAAATATGTTTGTGAGAAAGTATGTGCAAGTTCCTGGTACCGTTTATTTTATAACAGTAGTTATAATAAAGCGTAAAAGAACCAGCAAGGCTCTGGTCTACGCTTCAATAAAAACCTAACCTAAAAGTTAGAAATACAAATAATTGCTTCAAAGTTTGATATCAGCTGTTAATGGAAATATCGGAGCAAACAGCTGTTTTATCTGTTATTTTATTCAATTGGTCGCTATGGTAATGAATGTAAACAAACATGCGCTACTAAGTATTTTATTAGAACAGCTGTTTCGTCAGTTATGGTGTCGAGTTCATGGAAAAAAGAATGTTCAGTTTTTCCCGAATTTGAAAATTTTCCGGGAAACTTTAAACAAAATTTCTTCTCATAAAAACTTAATCGTACTATTACGAACATTTTAAAACAAAAATAGCCAAATTAGTCCGGCCGTTCTCAAGTGTTGCGCTTACCAACAAACAGCATTTAATTTTTATCTGTATAGATTATACATTTTGAATCAACTGACGTTGTATCTGTTATTTTATTGTATTGGTTGCTATGGTAATGAATGTAAATACATTTAAATAACGTGGATGTGTTAGTTCATCAGTCTAGGCCTAACCTAAAATTATTTTGTGTTTTTAATTTTATTTATGTGGTGTTCCTCCTATATTTTAATAGATGTTCTGCTATTCGGGGCGGAGACAAATTCAACAAATCGAAGATTACAAAAATTGTTTCAGCCGTTCTTGAGTTATAAGTGGTGTAACAAACCCGTCTTTGTTGTGTGTACAGGGTGTACAAAAAGTCCCGCACTGGTTTAATATTTCCCGAACGATTACAGATAAAGCAATAAGATCATCACTACACATAAAAATCTACTTTTTGAAGGAACTATCGGTTTTCTGTCATATCATGGTGACGTCCCGCAAGGAGTCAGAAGGAAATCTTAAACAGGAGCACAGGTCAATATGTACATCATTTTAAAGGGCTTGTCTAGCACAGTCTAATGCCGCAAACCTCACTCAAAAAGGTTGATCCAGTACAAAATGGCCGCTGTTCAAAGGTTTTACTTGGTTAAAGACAACCCCATCAAAGCAAAACTGCAGGTAAATACTTTCAATTTTACCTTTGAATATCTGTAATCGTTCAGAAAATATTAAACCAGTGCGGTACTTTTTGTACACCCTGTAGCCTATATATATATTGTAGACTGATGTGTGTGAAAGAAGCGATGAGGGTTCACGCATATTAATTTTAGTAGTTATGTGTTTAGCAGACACTTGCCATTGGACTTTGTTGTGCAGCCGATGCGTGACGAGCGACGGGCTTCCCGCGACTCCACTGAGCATGACTGAAGGGGGTGACTACGTAAGGTAGGGTACGGAAAGCCTTTACGGTACATCGGAGTTGTGGTTGTGGGAAATGACTTTACCGGATACGTAAACAAGCGCCTTTAGATAACGCACAGCCTAAGCGTGTAGTAATGTGGCGCGAATCCAACAAGTCGATTTATTTACGAGACGGAGGAATACAATTGCAAACATGCTCGTGCATACATTGACTGTTTCAAAAATATGTGAACTGATAATAATTGTTCGCGACTATTCGGTTGATTGTACGACACAGGCAGCACAATGCCGGTTAGGTGGCGCAGGCTGTGAACCTGTAGTTACGTTTAATTATACATAGCAAGGCGGAAATTGCAACGCAGACGCGAGAAAGGCATATCAGTGCTACAGATTCTGGGCCACATTATACACTATACGACCGACCTTAATATTGCAAAAAATTACTTTTAAAAATTTCCACAAAAGATAACACGCTCATATTACAACCAGAATCCCCTTTCTTCCAGCAGGGGTCCTTATTACCACCAGAGGCCCGCAACCCCCTTTCTTCCAGCAGGGGTCCTTATTACCACCAGAGGCCCGTATTAACAGCGAACGTCAGAACTACTACCAGATGCCTCTATTACTAGCAGAGGCCTGTATTAGCTTAAGGGCAAGTATCACCAACTGAGGCCCGTGTTAACTTAGGAGTCCGTAAAAAAACTTGAAAATGCTCGTATTTTCTAAGCTTGTATTACAAGTTACAAGCAGGTGCCTCTATTACTAGCAGAGGCCTGTATTAGCTTAGGGGCAAGTATTACCAACTGAGGACCGCATTAACTTAGGGGAAAGTTAATACCAGCAAAGGCTCGTACTTTCAGAAGAGGCCTGTAGTACCATCAGAGGCCCGTATAACTTAAGGGCAAATATTAACAGCAGAGGTGCGTAGTAACTTAGGGGCAAGTATTAACAGCAGAGGCCCGTATTAACTTAGGGGCAAGTATTAACAGCAGAGGCCCGTATTAACTTAGGGGCAAGTATTAACAGCAGAAGCCCGAATTAACTTAGGGGCAAGTATTAACAGCAGAGGCCCGAATTAACTTAGGGGTACGAATTAACAGCAGAGGCCCGTATTAACTTAGGGGCAAGTATTAACAGCAGAGGTCCGTATTAACTTAGGGGCAAGTATTAACAGCAGAGGTCCGTATTAACTTAGGGGAAAGTTAATACAGCAAAGGCTCGTACTTTCAGAAGATCCTTGTAGTACCATCAGAGGCCCGTATAACTTAAGGGCAAATATTAACAGCTGAGGTGCGTAGTAACTTAGGGGCAAGTATTAACAGCAGAGGCCCGTATTAACTTAGGGGAGAGTATTAACAGCAGAGGCCCGTATTAACTTAAGGGCAAGTATTAACAGCAGAGGCCCGTATTAACTTAGGGGCAAGTATTAACAGCAGAGGCCCGTATTAACTTAGGGTAAGTATTAACAGCAGAAGCCCGTATTAACTTAGGGTCAAGTATTAACAGCAGAGGCCCGAATTAACTTAGGGGCAAGAATTAACAGCAGAAGCCCATATTAACTTAGGGGCAAGTATTAACAGCAGAGATCCGTATTAATTTTGGGGCAAGTATTAACAGCAGAGGTCCGTATTAACTCAGTGGCAAGTATTAACAACAAACAAACGTATTAACTTAGGGGCACGAATTAACAGCAGAGGCCCGTATTAACTTAGGGGCAAGTATTAACAGCAGAGGTCCGTATTAACTTAGGGGCAAGTATTAACAGCAGACGTACGTATTAACTTAGGGGCACGAATTAACAGCAGAGGCCCGTATTAACTTAGGGGCAAGTATTAACAGCAGAGGTCCGTATTAACTCAGTGGCAAGTATTAACAACAAACGAACGTATTAACTTAGGGGCACGAATTAACAGCAGAGGCCCGTATTAACTTAGGGGCAAGTATTAACAGCAGAGGTCCGTATTAACTTAGGGGCAAGTATTAACAGCAGACGCACGTATTAACTTAGGGGCACGAATTAACAGCAGAGGCCCGTATTAACTTAGGGGCAAGTATTAACAGCAGAGGCCCGTATTAACTTAGGGGCAAGTATTAACAGCAAAGGCCCGTATTAACTTAGGGGCAAGTATTAACAGCAGAGGCCCGTATTAATTTAGTGGTTCGTACTAACAGCAGAGGCCAGTATTAACAACAGGAATCACTATTAACTTAGAGGCTCGTATTACCAACAGAAAGGGTAGTACCTCCTTTGCATTTACAATAAAGACCTGTACTTCACTTCGATTTTCAAAATAAAATACCATAGTCTTATTTTGTTTGTTGTGGTTCCGGAGTGTTAGTGGTGTCTTTTTTAACATTTACTGATTAGGGCCTCATATTTATTGATTTCTATAAATACTTTGAGAAATTTCTAGTATTCGAGACTGCACGTACCTGGAACAGTGTAAAAACTCAGAATAAAAGATAAACAAAACGCAATTAAAGTTTATTCGGGAAATCGGCAAAGTATGCGAGTTATATAAAATGTTTTTTAAGCGTGTTTTATTTTTAAATTAGAAATTCATTGCATCTAGCTTCACGGCATTAGTAGATAGTCTGGTTGTAACATATGTAAAAAATCGCTGCCAGTTTAGGTGTGGCTGTTTTATGCACACTTTCACTTTCAATTGCATACTAGTTTTTTATCGTAAGCTGGGTAATTTAGCATTTACCAGTCTGTAGACTATCGGAATGGGTAATGTTGAAACATCCGGTAAACTATACGTCCGACAGCAAACAAATGGGAAACCTTTCATTGTTTTTGAGGCATTGAAAAATATGTACATGGTTAAAATGTTTTTAAATTGCCGCCCTAAGAATTTTTTTGTTCCCGGTATATTTAGCGAACTTCTAAAGGAAAGATGAGCTATTGCAATGACCCTTATGGTAAGACCTAAATGAGCACCGATCATGATCCCCAGAACACGTTTTGAGGTGTAATTAAAAATTATATACAGTATATATGTGTTCGCACTCTAGCGGCCGCATTTTAAGTCCGACTTGTTTGGTACGCGTGTTGGTCGTCCACGTCGCTCGGACGAGTTCGTTAGCCAAAAAATCCAACAACCGGAAGCATTTTTGACCGGAGGTAACTATTTATGAGATTTCTCGTAATATAATGAAAGTTTTTGGAGTAGCCTAGTATTTAAACGTATTCTGAACATTTTGTTTTTTACACGAACTTATAGCCCGCTAACCCAAAATCGATCGAAACGTAAAATACCACAAAAGTACCCGATTCAAATCCAAGAGGGGGGATTTAAACGTTAAGGCATCTTCTGATGTACGCTGGTAAGAAGGAATTGTATTCTCAGAAAGAAAAAAACTTACGGTATACTCTCTCCGTAGCATACGTCATAGACAGTCTACGCGCATGATTCGCGTGTACTGCGTTAATACGTAGCATAGGGAACCAATAGACGCTTGCGTTTTAAAGCTAATGAACGAAATCAGCAGTTATATATTTGATTCGTTGTTAATTTGTTTTCAATTCTTTTAGTTTACTTCGTTCATCAAAATAAACTACTTAGGCCTACAAACGACAAACTGCTATGTATAAAATCGACTGTTTGTAGGGCCTAAAAGAGATTTTTAACATATCTACGTTAACATAATTGCAAAGTCGTTCTGGTTCAGGAACACCCTGTACGTAAGCAATATTTACGGCAGGAAATGTTCCCACGAGTGGAAAAGTTAAGTAATTTTCCCTGCATCTAACTTAAACGTATCGACCTTAATGCGACTGGTACTGGAAGGTATCCAGGTCAGTCTATTGTAGTTTGTAGTATAGCCTACTGTACATCTTTCTCATATTGCTACTAATGTAATGTCAGTTGTTTTAGCCATCTTGCAGGTATATAATGTAATAGGGACCGCACACGATCAATATTATTGTCAATATTCTTTCGTTGATCTGGGTAGATTTAATGCAAAAATTAACGCAAGAAGAAAGCATGTGTCGAGATTACCGGTACTTCAAAAAACATTTTGAAATTTTAATAAAAAAATTACGAAATTAAATTTTTATTGTATCGTTATATTTACAAGTTGGGCACGTTTTGGTTTTAGGTAACACTATTGATATCTATTTCTGGAGATTCATTTTCTCCTAGGTCTTTTTTTAACACCATCTGAAACAGCCTTTTTACCTAGTTCCAGCACGTATTAACACTTTCAAACAGAACGTAATAATTGCCAAAGAACGCCCATTATTTGTGTTCTATATTACCACAAATATCTATCATTCAGTTGTATCTCAGTTTTATCATAGCCTCGGTCTAGTGCGCATGATCCGAAGCGTAAAATCCGCAGACGGACCTTGAGGTCAGTGGGAGGCTGAAACTCATCGCGGATTCGGAAAGGTGAAGAACTATATACCTACCTACAGGGTGAGTATAAAGTCCTGGGACTGTTTAACACGTTCCGGGCTAAGGACGCACATGTGAGCTTGATACTGGACACTATGAGAAGCGGCCGACGCACAGTGCATTGCACGCCAACGCCCGTATGGGAGTATTTTCAATACACAATGCATTGCGTGCTTCGCACGCCAACCTGCATGTTTGGAGTGCAGTACTTTCAATGCACAATGCATTGCGTGCTTCGTACGCCAACCCCATATTGGGAGTATTTTCAATACACAGTGCATTGGGTGCTTCGCACGCCAACCCCCGTATTGGGAGTATTCTCAATACACGATGCATTGCGTGCTTCGCACGCCAACTACCGTATTGGGAGTATTTTCAACACACCCCGCATTGTGTGCTTCGCACGCCAAGCCCCGTTTAGAAGTATTTTCAGTACACAATGCATTGCGTGCTTCGCACGCCACCCTGCATATTTGGAGTGCAGTACTTTCAATACACAATGCATTGCGTGCTTCGCACACCAACCCCCGTATTGGTACTACTTTCAAGACGCAATGCATTGCGTGCTTCGCACGCCAACCCCCGTGTTGGGAGTATTTTCAATACTCAATGCATTGCGTCAATTTTAAGCCTATGTGCTAGGGACGATCATGTGCGTCCGCTTTAAAATATCAGTGATTATTACGTAGAACTAAAGGTTCAAAAATAAAAAATAAAGTAATTTCTTCTCATTTAGACTACAAATAAAAAAAATAAAAGGTCAGCTGAGCTCCTAGCATAGGAAATGCGAAATTTACGTTATAAAGTAATTCTTTTAATTAAATATGAAACTAATTTTTTTACGTAATTACGACTTTTTTTTTCTTTTATTTCTTTGAATGTACGTAATAATGATATTATTTTTTAAACGTTAACCTCCTACTTAACTTTTCGTGTCCACTTCAATAATATCAAATTTGAATTATAAATTATAAAATTAGTTTATGTTAAAATAAAATGCTTACTTTTTTTCTAGCTGGCATAATTACCCGGGGACAAGTGATTTACTATATTACCTTAAAATAAAAATATGTACATAAACGTTATTCCCGTATCAAACAACTGTACTTCGGGAGTGGCGGCAAGGCACCTCCTCGCGCTCATTTAAAAAAACTATTTCATATAATGATGTAATCATTTTATCACAAATCGGTGAATTGGATAGTTTAGATCAATCCATTGGCTACAACTTTCCCCGCTGGAAGTTTGTTTATAACCCAAAAATTAAAAATTTCCTCGCTTAGTAACTTTTCCATATCAGTCAGTATGGAATAATTCTCAAATATTTTCAATTATTAAAATTCGAAATACCTGTTAAAATAAACGTTTTTTATACTGTTAGAATTCGTACTTTGTGTAGATTAAGAATATCTAAGTTTTATTTTACTGAAGCTTTTCCGTCCAGTTACAACAGCGAGTAAACGACAGCGTACACAAGGAGTCCACTGCTCTAGTCTAGCAGTTATCAGCACAGTGACGTCAGAGTGAAACTGGCGGCACAGTGCCGAGATCAAAGAAACGGTTTAGCCCTTGTTTTAGAGCCCTGGATTACCTACAGACGATGGGTGAAATCAGCTGTTAAACGAATAGGTAGGCCTATCTCTTCTTCAAATTTGTATAAACAAATATATTGATGATAAAAGGTAGTATTTATATATAGTTTAAAAGCTCAAAGCAAATATTATAACGTATATTATAGTATTCCTTAGTTCTATAAAAAAAAAATCAACTTCACAAGAAATTATAACGATTGAAGTTGTAAACATAACCCCAAACTATAATCTACATAAGGTTTACAGATGATGGGTGAGTATGTATACGTACACTCGCTTTTATAGGAGTTGATTTTTAGTTATTTTTTACTTTTTTTTTTGAAAGCAGGTTATTAAAAACATATTTTGTTTATTTTATCTTTGTTAGAAAGCCAAGAAATAAATCCGTTCAAATACTTTTCGACACACTGTAATAAGGTTAGGTTTTGTTTTCCATATATCCTGACAATGTTTCTACCTCAGTTTTAAATTTACTAGTATTCCTTATCGGATCTTCTCTTAAAAAAAAAACTGTATCAGTTAACTGACACAAACTTTCTCCCAACTTACTGTATGTAGTCAAAATAATATTGTTTTCAATCATTGTATTTATTACTTTTTAGAATAAAACAAAAAAATAATATTCTACCTACGTCAATCGTATAAAAAAATTATTGTCCTAGGCGGGATTCAATCGCGCGACCTTTGAATTACTGGCCGTGATCGCTACCATGGTGCTACCCCGTGCGGCCGCCGCCACAATACTAGATTGACAACATAAACTTGTTTATTTTTAAACATTTCCCCATAATCAAAAAACGCCGAAGTTTTGATAAAAGCGGGTGGTGGCATTTTGTTTGGCATCTTAAGCACTATAAATACTGAAAATTTGATCAAAATCGTTAGAGCCGTTTTTGAGAAATTTGAATTTTTGTCGTTTTTTATGGGTTTTTAGGGGTAAATTACCCTTAAAAATTAAAAATTCCAAAAAATGAAAAAAACGCCTGGAGATATTAGGGTTTAGTACCTACATACCAAATTTCATGAAAATCGGACAAATAGTGTCCTCTCTGGTCGTGTATACATACTGACAGACAGACACCACTCTAAAAACACTTTTTTGGGTTCAGGGAGCAACAAAACAAAAAATTCCACTAAAAATATTTTTGGGTTCAGGGAGCACCAATACAGATAATTGCACTAAACCATTTTTGGGGGTTCTGGGAGCACCAAAACAGATAATTCAACTGAAAATTCAAATTCGAACATTTTTACGAAAACAATACTTTCTCCATATACTACGTATAGGGTGGAGAAAGTAAAAACAATCGATAATTGTTTCCGTCTAAGTTAGGTTATGTTTTCAAATATCAAACAATGGCGTACAAAGTAGGCCTACAACTCGTCCGTATCGTAATTGCAACACTTAACGTTTACCAATATATCAGAGTAGGGCATGTAAACAATAGGTGAACAAAACAGGATGCCCCACATTTTTATGGTTTCATTGATATTATTCTACTTCAGAGTAATTTGATAAACATAAGAATAATATCACTTCAAAATATTACGTTTAATGTATTATGTAGAACTAACGTAGACTATATGGCAGTTTTGAGGTTAGAAGTCGTTTAAATTTATATTTTTTTGCAAATTTCCATAGGAAAGACGAATTTTTTTTGAATAATGATTCATTTATTCATCACCAAACAAATACAAATATTAACAAAATAACAAAATCAAAAATAACACAATTCCTTCTTAACTTAAAAACAAAAATGTACAAAATAATAATAAATTTAACGTATGCATAGTATGAATAAATGATATAGGGGTCTCCTAGGCATTGCCTGATTGAGACTTCCAACTTTTCTTTTGCTATTAAAAGAAAATGAGAAGGAAATAAATGAGTTCAGTGTCGCCGTGTAACCAGCTTAACAAAATTAAAGTGCAATATTTAGAAATTATAAAAAACAAAAGAAACATTAACTAGCCTATTTAGTCTATAAATTAATTAACACCTGCAAGGTTTTCAATATACAAAATAAAGGATTCGTACCATTAGAAATTATTATTAGAGCCAACTTGCGTCATTCCACAATTTTGATAAAAGATTCAATATCCTCAACTGAAAAAAGCAATGTCTTGACATCTCTCAAAAACCCTGCCAACAGATCATTTTTAACATACAATGAAACAATATTGTAGAGACGTGGAGCACTAAAAGTAAAAAAATGTCTGTATAAAGTAAGTTTGGGTTTTGGCACGAGCACTTTATTACTGTTTCTTAGAGTGTAAATGCTGCAACAATTGTTCTGAAAACAATTATTTTTCGCTCTGAACAGCTTTAAAATTTTAAAAATGTACATATGCCTTAGCGGTAAGATTTTTAATTTAGAAAAAATAGGCCAAGAGTGTTCGAGCCTAGATTTCCTCGAGATCACTCTTACAATATGTTTTTGAATTGTTATAATAGGTTTGAGCGTGGAGAGATAAGTACCACCCCAACAACTCAACCCATAACCCAAGCGAGAACTCACTAATGCATGGTATACATATAATAAAACTTTTGGTGGACAAATATTACTTAATAAATACAATTTTCTCAGCGCACTATACATTTCCACCTTAAGTTTCCCCATATGTCCCTCCCATGAGAAATCTGAATTAATTATTAAACCTAGATACTTTATTTGGTTTACTTTATCCAAAGCCAAACAACTGCAATTATTAAAGTTTCCACAATTAAACCTATGGTAAGTTATATTTTCTTCAAAAATAATTTCTTTTCGTAGGCCAAACACCATATATTTTGTTTTTTCACTCAATACAAGAAAATTTTTATCAAACCAGTACCTTATCCTGATTAGATCTTCCTGCATATTACAATGAATTTGTTTTAAATATATACTTGAATATGTTAGAGCGGTATCATCAGCGAAGGCCGTGAGTCTGCCATTAAATTTAGCTTCACATAAATCATTGACATATATAAGAAACAGTATCGGGCCCAGCACAGATCCCTGAGGGACTCCGTGCTTTAGAACCCCTCTTTTGCTGACCATTCTGCCAATTTTAGAGCATTGTTCTCTATCTCTTAAATAGCTGCAAAACCACTCCAGAGGTAATCCCCTTATCCCCGCGTACCACAGTTTATTAATAAGTATTTTGTGGTCTACAGTGTCGAAAGCCTTAGTTATATCAATGTATAAAGCCGCGCATGGATTTCCATTATTTAAACTTTCAAAAATAGGTCCGAAAAACGTCAAGAGTGCATCCTCCGTCGATAAACCTTCCCTGAATCCAAATTGATGTTTGCTGAAATAACTGTGACTGTTAAAAAATGACACAAGCCGACTCTTTACAATCTTCTCCAATACCTTTGAAAAGGATGATAAAAGCGAAATAGGACGATAATTAGCAACCATTTTCCTATCACCCCGCTTGTAAAGTGGCATAACAAGTGCTGTTTTTAAACACTTAGGAAAAATACCCTTTTCAATACTGAAATTGAAAAGATAGGTTAGTACGTCAACAATATTTACAATAATACGCTTGATAACATATCCACCTATATTATCTATACCCGGTGCTTTCCTACATTTAAAGTTATTAACTATATTTAAAACCTCTATATTAGTTGTAGGCAACATATAAATTGATTTAGCTATAAATTTAGGTTTAAAAAAACTGTCCAAAATATTAGAGTTTTGAAGACATGGAATATCACTCTTAAGTTGATCTGGAATAGAAAGAAAGTAATCATTAAAAGCTTCCGCAATACTCAATGGATCTGTAAATTCAGCATCGTTAAAGGAAATTATATCTATCTCAGATTTTGATTTAGGATCCTTTATCACATTATTAATCAAACCCCATTGAGACCTCACGTCACCTGCAAGTTGTTCGAAAAGAGCAAGATAGTATCCTTCTTTAGCCTCCCTTAAATCTGATCTTAGTTTATTTCTAAACCTAACATAATATCTTTTAAACCTAACATCATTAGGTTTGGCAATCATAAATTTAAACAATTTCTTTCTCAACCTACACCTAACGCAAAGTCTCTGAGAAATCCAAGGCTTCAACTCCTTTACTTTTTTCCTCCCTGTACTTAGTTCTTTACAGTTTTCCAGGGTTGAGCACAGAATGTCGAGAAATACTTGAAAAGCCTGTGAAGGACAGTTTTGTGAGTAAACCTGCGACCAATTTTTATAAGTTAACTCATACTGGAGTTTTTCAAAATTAGTTTTGTAAAAAGGCAAAGATTCGTTTTCAGTGTTTTGACCAAAATCTATCTCGACTACAACAAGTGAATGATCGGTTATGTCCAAGTTGCAAACACTGGCCTTATAATTTATCGAATGCGTAAGATTATCACAGAACCTAATAAAAACATGATCTATGCACGTCCTAGTATTTTGAGTAATTCTCGTTGGCTCATCAATAAGAGAAGTAAATCCAAAGCTAGCCATTAATCCTACATAATTATGAGCTACCATATTATCCGCCAGAATATCACAATTAACATCGCCAATAAAAACAATGTTTTGAAAAGAACGAGATTTGAAAATATTTTCCAAGTTATCTAAAAATTCATTAAATGGTCGGAAATGAAATCTATAAACCGCAAATAGAGTAAAACGTAGACCTGCAGCAAGAATAGTTACCGACAGACAATCAGCTGAACAAACCTCAGATAAGACATCTACATCACTGCAAAAAAGACCGTCCCTAGCGTAAACAACCACTCCGCCTGCCCTGTAGTTATCATTGCAGTGATAAAACATTTTGTAACCGTCAATAGAATAGTAATTAATCTCATCGCTACTCACCCAAATCTCAGTCAATACCATTATATCAGGCTGCTTTTGAAAATTAGTTATTTCATTTAAAAACAAATCAAAATTACTTCTCATGCTTCTAATATTCTGATTAATTATAATTAAACTATCAGTGCTTTGAAACAATGTACTAATTGAGTTTCAATTGTCAGTCTGATTTCCTAAATTAACTAATTTCATTCAAAAACAAATGAAAAAGACTTATCATACTTACTTATTATAATATTTTGAATTAAACTTTTAGTATTTTGAAGCAATGCACCAATCTAAATGTTTAACAATCATCTGGTTTTCTAAATTAATTATTTCATTTAAGACAAATCAAAATTACTTCTCATACTTATTATAATATTATGAATTAAACTTTCAGTATATTGAAGCAATGTACCTATTTAATTATTTGGTTTTCTAAATTAATTATTTCATTTGAAAACAACTCAAAATAACTTCTTATATTTATTATATTATGACTGAATGTATTTAAACTTTCATTATTTCGAAGTAATGTAATTACAACTTTAGTTCCAAACACAGAGAAGACTACTACAAAAAATAAACAAACAATACTGCAATTAAAAAAAAATCAAGTAATACCAAAAACGCTTTACTAAAGATAAAACCTAAATACCTCCTGACAAATAAAAGATTCCCAGAATGACCCTTCATTAAATATAAACAGAATACAAACATCCAAGTTACAAAAATAATTTCGTATACGTTTTTAATGTTGTACACACACTGTTATAAGTTTACATAACTTTAGAAAACTTGTAACCTAACCTACTCACGGTTTATAAACTTTTTAAGTCTTCCATGGACACTACCACCTTCACTGGAGAACCATTTGTCTTTCTCATAAGGATCTTGCCACCCCTAATCCAAAGGTAGTCGTAGTGTTTCTCCCTCTTGATAACTTTGGCAGCATTTAGAACTCGACGTCTACCTGGACTTAAACTCTCGTTGACATATATACGAATGTCTGAAGGCAGTCCCATGTGGCGTGTAGAAAAATCCTTCTTCTCTCTTGACCGTTTAAGCAAAGCGTCAGAGTCCGTCCGTCTAATCATCTTTACAATAATTCCGGGTGTAGCTGTAGAACCTTCCCTGACCCTTAAGCGATGACATGCGTCGATAATATTATCTTCTATAGGGTAATCCAAAGCTTGTCCGACCTTCTTAACCAATTCCACAAAGTTCTCATCCTTAAGCTGTGGTATACCATGAATCTCTACTGTATTACGTCGACTATACTGTTCAGCTTCATCCATTCTGGCCTCAAGGAAGCCAACCTTTCTCCTTAAAGTTTCATTATCCGCAGCAAGATCTTCTGCTATATTTTTCCAATGTGATATTTCATTTTTTTGTTCTTCCAGTATTTGCTTAGTTTCTACCATTTGGTCATGACACGAGTTGATGGAGTCACCCAATGACTTCTCCACCCGATGAAAATCTTCTCTTAACTCTCTCATCAGATTGAAAATGTCTTCGTATGTGATTTTCTGCGACGTTTCTAGAACCATGCTCTTACGGCGAGCCGGAAGGCACGTGTCGCATCTCCATAATTGATCTTGGTCCTGGAGAAACTGAGAGTCATCTACAGTTAAACCAACACACTTAATGTGAAACAAACATTTACAGTCACAACACTCAAGTTTATGTTTAGTGTTCTTTAACAACTTCATACATTTTCCACAATTATCCGACATACTACTGTTTTGTGTAAATTAACAAATCAAAAATATGCGAGTAAATTAACAATATTTGAAGAGAAGCTTCAACTAACAGTGAAGAACACTAACAATGAAAAACAATAATAAAACAATAGAAGAAAATAGTTCAAGTTAGCAATTTACAATTATTTAAAGTCAGTATTCAATGCAAAACACATGACAAAACCTTGCAGGCTTACAGCGATCAATGTGCACGATTAGATAAGATACGGCGACACACAACCTTTCCCCTCAAAGTCTGACTCATAACTCGAATTAATGCAGTGATAGGCTATATGTACAGGATTTTTTTTTAAATGGGCCATCATAGCCCAGTCGGTATAGGTTAAAACTACCAGTAATTTGCAATATGGCTGATTTTTTTTAGAAGTAGGCTTACCTTAAAGTAGGCCTATGTACATTAACATAAAAAAAGTTTACCAGTCTATCGATTTCCCAAAATCGATTATCATTTTTTTCGATTATCCTTAATATTTCGAGCTATGATGAAGATAGAGAAAAATAAAAAATACCACCGTGTAGGGGAGGTATTTTTCAATAAAAAAGGTCATATGTATTTATTTCCTCCGAGCAATGGTTTGTCTGGAAAAAATTCGATAATGCAGGTATGTATTTTGCAGCAGGGGAAATCACTAAAAGGGGACATCTTATTCATATATGAAGCGTTGGGTCATTCTAAATTGGTCGAATTTTAATATATCGAATTGAAACTTGACATAGGAGGTAAAATATATATTTTAAACATTTATGCTGAGTCTCAGCTTGTTAACTTGAAAATTACCCGATCTAGAGCCACTTGACTCATCAATGGGTCTCTCGATTTTAGGAGTAGCCTACCGGACCCACGAACTAATTTTAATCGGCTCCAGTTTAGACAATTTTCAAAATATCAACCTGAAAGTTTTTTTACAAGTTAAATATATATATTAAAACAAGTTCAAGGAGTATAAACCTTTTTCATTATTTACTTTTACAAACACAAGTAAATTAAAAAAGTATAATTTTAGACCTTTTTAGATTTTTCATCAAAACGCTTGAGTTGATCAGCTGCAGATTTTAGTCATTTTTGAAAATATAGTTTTTAAAATAAGTATAGCAAAAAACAATTGTATTTGTAACTTCTGTACCAATTTTTAAATCGATATGTTAAAAAATGTCGAAAATGGAGTCGTTGAATCCAAAAGTGTTATAGTTAAAACGAGATAGGTAAAACAGAAGACTATTTTCAAGCGCCTCGTTTTTAAAAATAACAAGAAAAAAATCGTTCATACTTACTAAGAATATTTATACTGGTGTACTCAATTTGTAAAACAAATTTGGTGTTGATATTATAAAAATTGACGAAACTGGAATAGATTGAAATTAGTTCGTGGGTCCGGTACTCCTAAAATCGATAATCGAAATCGACTCCTAGATCGGGTCATTTTCAAGATAACAAGCTGAGACTCAGCATAAATGTTTAAAATATATATATTTTAACTTCTACGTCAAGTTTCAATTCGATATATTAAAATTTGGCCAATTTAGAATGAGCCAACGCTTCATATATATGAATAAGATGTCCCCTTTTAGTGATTTCCCCGCTCGGACGAAAAAAATGAATATGACATTTTTTGTTGAAAAATACCTCCCCTACACGGTGGTATTTTTTATTTTCCTCTATCTTCATCCCAGCTCGAAATATTAAGGATAATCGAAAAAAAAATTATAATCGATTTTTTTTCGACTTTGGGAAATCGATAGACTGGTAAACTTTTTTTATGTTAATCTACATACTTTAATGTACTTATAAAAAAAAATCAACCGTATTGTAAATTACTGGAACTTTTGGTCTAAAATTACCTCTACCGACTGACACCAATGATAGGGTGTCTTGTAAACTATAAATCAGACAGCAAACTTTAAATGGGGGAACCTTTACTTGTTTTTTGAGAAATTAAAAAATATGTACTTAAAATATTTGTAAATGGCCGCCATTTTCCAATACGAAAACTTTCGAATTTCTTACGGAATACCCGATACTTTATTAGCGTTAAGAGCGTTTTCATTTTTTCAAAACGTTTCCATACAAAAATATCTTCCCCTCGGTTATGGTGTTTTTAAAACTTTATACCCATGTAACTTTTAAACGGTTAGTTGTGTCAACAAAAAAAACCCAAGAATAAAAATGTCTTAAAATAACTTGTTCAATCCAAAATCATCATAAAATATATAGGGTGTTTAAAGTACCCAAATAATTCAAAGTGATTTTGTTATTTTTTGGTTAAATTTTATTTTTTGTATACACCTTTCAAATTACAAGCTAAATACAAAATTCCAGATTGTTATTAGATGTTTCTGTATACTTTTTTTCTTTCTCACTATACTATAGTATAGAGAAAGTATAGTGATCGCAAAAAAAATCGATGTTGAGATGTTTTTGGAAATATCCGTTTTGGGACCCC
This sequence comes from Philaenus spumarius, assembly GCA_018207615.1. Lineage (NCBI taxonomy): Eukaryota > Metazoa > Arthropoda > Insecta > Hemiptera > Aphrophoridae > Philaenus > Philaenus spumarius. The sequence goes on from JAGFPH010005133.1 coordinate 76,937, forward strand.
TGAGTTAAAAAAAGTGGTTTTTACAAAATGTCTGTCTGTATGTATACAAAGCTATAGAGCGAAAACTATTCGATCGATTTCGTACAAACTAGCACATACTTTCTCACA
>JAGFPH010005133.1:77144-103470 GCA_018207615.1 Philaenus spumarius
ACTTCTCTGGGCAAAAGCCTCAATAACAGTAAAATAATGATAATTCAAATGAAAACCTTACATTACCTGTGTAGGCCTGCTATCAATACATTACCACACAAATGTAAACTGTAAACGATTAGGACCGCGGTTGTGTACTTGTAGTGCACGGGTGAAGCTAGTTACGTCTAAATCGACACACGGTAATTATACAATTAATCCAATTACAATAAAACCAACCTAGAAACGTAATGATACAGATTGTCGGCTGACTTCATTATGACTCATTCAAATCTTGTCATTTAGGCCTAATCTAGAGCTTATTAGTGCATGACGAGGACAAATTTTAGATACAGTATAAGTCTTTAATTAAAATACTAAAATGGGAAATTCCGTATCATATCACCATATATATGAAAAATACATTTTGAACCTCTATGTCTCAGATTTACATGATTTTTGTATAGGCTAGTAGTTTCACCAACCAAATAGCCTACATTACAAATATATTATTTCATATTTTTTACTTTGAGTTGTTTTTTTTAATACAGATTATTGAAAATTGCTGAATAGCAGAAGTTCACAACGTTCTGGGTCACATAAATGCTCCTAGATTTACAACCAATGGTGGTAGAGGGATATTTGATTAGCTCATTTGAATGCTTATTGTACTGTATTGGTTTTAATTTGAAATGTAACATAAAAATCTAAAAACGAGACATTTTTTATTTGTTTTTCAAAATGTTCGCGAGTTTGTATCCCGTATCAAATCACCCTATGAAAAATTAATTTTGAAACTGCATGCCTAAGATTTGCTTGATTTTTGTGTGTTGGTTTTACCAACCAAATACATTACAAATGTTTTTTTTTTCATATTTTTACTTCGAGTACGGTACCTAGTTTTTTTAATAGTCTAAAGATTATTGACAATTGCTGAAATAGCAGAATTTTACAACGTTCTGGACCACAAAAACGCTTGTAGATTTACAACCGATGGTGCTAGAGGGATGTTTGATAGCTCAATTTAAAGCTTATTTCATGGGCTTTCATTTGATATGTGACATAATAACCTAAATACAAAATATGTCCACTTTTAAAAATTTTTAAAACACGATCTTCAATATTTTGAAAGTATGTTGTTCCGTCATATTGATTACGGTAGCTATTATTAATGCCAGATTACAAGGTGGAGAAAAGATGGGATCACGAGTAGGCCTAAATAAATCTAGATGTTCAGGAGGCACTATAATACTTCACCATGTATCATTTCATAGGAAAGCCGACTTAGTGTTATGATAGTTATTATCTTTATATAAAAACACCTTTTTGTTAAATTTTCTTGTAAAAACTACGTAGGCTAGTCTAACTGATTTCAACAAATTGTTATGTTCATATATTTATTGCCTTAAATATAGTTACCGGTACTTCAATATTTAGATTCAAAATGTAATTGATTTATATATATGTTTTGACAAAATCACATCTTGGCTTCTGCACACCATTTATTAACAATAAATTACTCAAACTCCAGCATCCCCACAATATATATAGGCCTACATGGTAGCCTACACCTAAGCCCAGGAACTGGTGATGTGAGCACGAAGGCAAACTTCTCAGTGCAGGAAATAAAATATTTAAGAAAATTGGTAAGGCAAATTTCTACCAAATTCATTTTGAAAATTATAATTGACAATGGTATCATTTCATTCCAGGCAGTCTAACAAATGGGAATGATACCTTCAAGGAAGGATGAATCACTTTAAAAGTGACTCAGAACAATAAGTTAGCAGAGCTGGCTTGCAACAGTGCAGTTACCTGGAATCAGGCAAGGGGGCGGTAACTCTACACTCAATGTAGACAGAAAACAACACTGGGAAGATAGTGACTAACACATAATATTTATAAGCTAACTAGAGGACTACTTAGCCCTTTGTTAGATGTCCAAACTAAAAATAAAACTTAAGATTAAGGAGGAACCCAGAACTAAAATACTATAGAGCTGTTAGGTCAAAAAAAACTTTAAAACTAAACACAATCTTGGATTGAGAAACACTAATACTAGGTAGATAATAATTGCTTTGCAGCCTCTTTTACCAAAATAGTCAACACAACAATAAATTTCATATTTTCTCCAAGATTTAAATTGTTTTTACTGCTGTTCTTAGTTTAAAACTTCTTATTTAATTACCAAAGCATAAAAAATTAGCGTTTAAGAATGATATCTATGGTCAAATGAGAATAAGTTTTATTATCTTGTAAAGTTGGACAGTGTTTCTTTTAATATTTTGGGTAACACATCATTAGATTAACCTAAATTCTCAAATTATCAATTTAGAACCATTAATATATCCTTTTCTTTAATTTCATAATTTGATTTAGCACCCACCCCTTTATTAAATAATTTCCGACTATCATTTTTTTAAAAATAACTCTAGGCCTACTATTCTTAGGTCTCATGTCTTTTAATGTTGAATTTAGTCCGGACAAGTAATTTCTGTACCTAGGCTGTATCTTAAGAAATTATTGTAGTTTCCGCCTTTTGATCATTGAAACACACTTTACATTTATGTAAACCCTTTTGTTTTACAAATATTCTTATAAGGAAATATCTGTATCCTAAATATTCCCCCTTTTTTAACATAGAAACACTTTGTGCCCTAAAACTAGTGAAGGTTGGAAGTAGAAAAACAATAGCCTATCTCAACAACCACAATTCAACCTATCTTTTTACTAATTGATATACATGTGTCCCTCATACCCTCTCTCTATATCATCCAAATATGAATGCATAAATAGTAAAAATATATAGGTAGACTAACAGCAATTGAAGGTTTTTGTTTTAAACTGATTCATAGCAAGTTTACCAGAAAATAATAAAGCTTACAAAGATTGTTGCTTCTTGTCTTTTACCATAATTTAATATTTTTCATGCCCTAAATTGTATTATGTGTATCAATACGCTACAATTATCTATGTTTATCTTCTGTTTAGCCATTTTCTTTAAATTACTTGAAATTTTGATGAATTCATTAACAAAAATATTTCCTGCTTCAAATAGGCCTACTATTTTTTGTTTGAATAGTTTTTTAACCAACTCCAAAAAAATGCTGAAATAAATTCAACTAAGTAGGCTACCACATTTTAAAAACTGCTCTCGATTAAATTTCAAACATCAATGGCATAAATGTTAAATAGACATAGGCTACTTTCCTCTTGGTTGTCTGTTTACACTAAATTTGTTTCGCTAAACGTCTTTCAGCATATTTATACAATTTCCATAAAACAATTGTCAGACAATATGTTATGGAAACCAAAACAGTAAGTTTCATTGTTTCCGCACACTTACCACTCTTGAGCAATGGCATTTAAAATTAAATTTTACTTTCTCATTATACTATAGTATAGAGAAAGTATAGTGATCGCAAAAAAAATCGATGTGAGATTTTTGTGGAAATATCCGTTTTGGGACCCCCTGAGTCCAAAAAAGTGGTTTTTACAAAATGTCTGTCTGTATGTATGTCTGTCTGTATGTCTGTATGTAGACAAAGCTAGAGAGAAAACTATTCGATCGATTTCAACTAAATTTGCACCAGACATGTCCAGTATGCCTGTATAGATGCACGAAAAAGGGTTTTGAACAATTTTGAAAAACAACCCCCTTTTTGGCCAAAAAACCTCCAAAAAATCAGTTATTTTTTTTATAAAAAAACGGCTCTAACGATTTTGATAAAATTTGGCTAATTTGTAGCCTTTAATGTGCCCTACCGTATACAAAAACCCGCATCTTTCTAAAAATTCTCGTTTAGCTAATAATAATTTAATAATTTATTTAACTGATTTTTGGGGGTTTTTTGGCCATAAAGGGGGTTGTTTTTCAAAATTTTTCAAAACCTTTTTACGTGCATCTATAAAGACCTAATTGACGTGTTTGGTGCAAATTTGTTCGAAATCGATCGAATAGTTTTCTCTCTAGCTAATAATAATAATATTTATTAGTTAATCGCCTACTTTAATAAAAGTATACAAAGCTAAAGAGAAAACTATTCGATCGATTTCAACCAAATTTGCACCAGACATGTCCAGTACTCCTGTATAGATGCACGAAAAGGGTTTTGAATAATTTTGAAAAACAACCCCCTTTTTAGCCAAAAAACCCCCAAAAAATCAGTTATTATTTTTTTATAAAAAAATGGCTCTAACGATTTTGATAAAATTTGGCTTATTTGTAGCCTTTAATGTGCCCTACCATATACAGAAACCCGCATCTTTCTAAAAATTCTCGTTTAGCTAATAATAATAATAATAACTGATTTTTGGGGTTTTTTTGGCCATAAAGGGGGTTGTTTTTCAAAATTTTTCAAAACCTTTTTACGTGCATCTATAAAGTCCTAATTGACGTGTTTGGTGCAAATTTGTTTGAAATCGATCGAATAGTTTTCTCTCTAGATAATAATAATATTTATTAGTTAATCTCCAACTTTAATAAAAAAAACTCTCCTACCCCACCCTACAAGTCACTGTGAATCTGTTTAGTAATTTAAATATGTTAGTGAGAAAGTATGTGCCAGTTCCTGGTACCGTTTATTTTAAATATTTTTGAAAAGTAAGATCACAGCAAATTTAAAAGACAGTTTATAATGGTTAAATTAAATTAACCTAAAAGGTTGAATCAATCAGTTAAAATAATTATAATGTAGGGGGCCTACAGTCTTGCAGATTAATGCACATAAATATGAAGGGGTTAGTTTGTTGATAAGGGACACTCAACTTTTTAAGAATCCTAAATAGCCAGGACATTAGATTTCGACTTTTTAAACAGCATTACCCTGCAGCTCCAACTAAACGAATTAAACAGAAATCGCTTCGTGACATAAAACATAAACAAATAGATATTCTAAAGTGTTTGACTTACCTTGCCAGTGGCCTTCTTGTACCTATTTATTGCTAGTCGGATTAAATCTTTCACCAGAATTTCACCGTCACCGCATGGCACCACTACACGAACAGAACCAAAACATACGGTCACTTTCATGTTGATTATTTAAAAAAAATCATAACACAAAAATACACATTTCACAACACAAATAGGTTATGTGGTTATGCCGCCATCATGAATACACCTCAAACACCTGGCGAGCGAATTTGTAATACTGCATAATTCTAACAAAACACAACACTGATCGCGACGTTCGGATAAAACTTGACAATAGTATAAAACAACGGTTTCGTCAAATAACTAACACATTTACGTCCAGCGAAAATCTTCATTTAGTTTGGACACACACGGTTGATTTTACGTTCTCTTTCTGTCACGAAATTTTGTTTTGTTGTTGCTTTGACGACAACCTTTCCCCTACTACTTCAAACACATATTTTAAACATTTGTTTGCACCAATGGCGTAACGGCCAAAACACACCTGTTTCACTAGAGGATAGTTCCGAATTTTTCTACCTGTACATGATGTTAGCAGCACTGTAAAAGGTATGCAGTGTTACCTAGTGGCCATTTATTAAACTAACATAAAACTCATACAAGAAGTTTTAAATTATTTGTATTATTAGGCCAACAATCTATAAATTATATGTATTTAATTACTAATTAGCAACCTGTACATTATTTTGAAATGTAATTTAACAAATAAACGATTTAAATAATGACATTATATTTAACATGTCATGCAATCATGTATTATTGCTTGCATTGTAAATTCATTGTAGGCCAGTCGGTAAAGGTCAATTTAGACCAAAAGTACCAGCAATTTGCAATACGGCTGAATTGTTTTTCTATAAGTACATTAAAGTATGTAGATTAACATAAAAAAAGTTTACCAGTCTATCGATTTCCCAAAGTCGAAAAAAATCGATTATAATTTTTTTTTCGATTATCCTTAATATTTCAAGCTGGGATGAAGATAGAGGAAAATAAAAAATACTACCGTATAGGGGAGGGATTTTTAAATAAAAAAGGTCATATGTATTTATTTCGTCCGAGCAATGGTTTGTCTGGAAAAAATTCGATAATGCAGGTATGTATTTTGCAGCAGGGGAAATCACTAAAAGGGGACATCTTATTCATATATGAAGCGTTGGCTCATTCTAAATTGGCTGAATTTTAATATATCGAATTGAAACTTGGTATAGGAGTTAAAATATACATTTTTAACATTTATGCTGAGTCTCAGCTTGTTATCTTGAAAATTACCCGATTTAGAGCCACTTGACTTATTATTTGGTTTCTCGATTTTAGGAGTACCGGACCCACCAATTCATTTTAAACAGCTCCAGTTTAGAAAATTTTCAAAATATCTACCTGAAAGTTTTTTTACAAGTTAAATATATATATTTAAACAAGTTCAAGGAGTATAAACCTTTTTCATTATTTAGTTTTAAAAGCACAAGTAAATTAAAAAAGTATAATTTTAGACCTTTTTAGATTTCTTATCAAAACGCTTGAGTTGATCAGCTGCAGATTAGTCATTTTTTTAAATATAGTTTTTAAAATAAGTATAGCAAAAAACAATTGTATTTTTAACTTCTGTACCAATTTTTAAATCGATATGTTCAAAAATGTCGAAAATGGAGTCGTTGAATCCAAAAGTGTTATAGTTAAAACGAGATAGGTAAAACAGAAGACTATTTTCAAGCGCCTCGTTTTTAAAAATAACAAGAAAAAAATCGTTCATACTTACTAAGAATATTTATACTGGTGTACTCAACTTGTAAAACAAATTTGGTGTTGATATTCCAAAAATTGACGAAACTGGAATTGATTGAAATTAGTTTGTGGGTCCGGTACTCCTAAAATCGATAATCGAAATCGACTCCTAGATCGGGTCATTTTCAAGATAACAAGCTGAGACTCAGCATAAATGTTTAAAATATATATTTTAACTATTATGTAAAGTTTCAATTCGATATATTAAAATTCGACCAATTTAGAATGAGCCAACGCTTCATATATGAATAAGATGTCCCCTTTTAGTGATTTCCCCTGCTGCAAAATACATACCTGCATTATCGAATTTTTCCAGACAAACCATTCCTCGGACGAAATAAATACATATGACCTTTTTTGTTGAAAAATACCTCCCCTACACGGTGGTATTTTTTATTTTCCTCTATCTTCATCCCAGCTCGAAATATTAAGGATAATCGAAAAAAAAAATTATAATCTTTTTTTTTTCGACTTTGGGAAATCGATAGACTGGTAAACTTTTTTTTATGTTAATCTACATACTTTAATGTACTTATAAAAAAAATTCAGCCGTATTGCAAATTACTGGTAGTTGTAACCTATACCGACTGGGATATTGGTAGAACTATTGCCTTTTAAATTAATTGACATAATCAAATGTCTAGCTTTAATTTGCTTTATTGTTTCAAATTGTAAAATTATTTACTTAGATCTAGGCCTACTTTTGACATAATTATATTTTTGTAAATTCATGGCAAATTATTAGTCTCATATGGAACTATTATCAGCTATATGTAAGGCAATACAAAATTGTAAGTAAATGTAAGAAGTTAATAAGCAAATGATTTCAAAAACTAATTTATAATTTAAATTAATCGAGTCCAACATCAGAGTGGTAAATATTATAAATATTGTGAACAAAAATAGTAATTATATTTATAACATTCAAATATTTTTTTAAAACTCCAAAAAAATATACAAATTAAAAAATTATACCGTAATAATAATAGATAATGCTAGTTAGATTGGAACTGACAAACTTACTGTAACTTAGTAAAATTATCTAGACTTCTTCCAACAATTAAACTTAGTTGGATTCATGTATTATTTTGCAAAGCTGTTTAACTGTAATAATTAATAGATATACCGTATATTTGGATACAACCACTATGATGAGTGTTGTAAATTGATTGGAATGCTGCTGGCCCAAAAGAATAAATAGCCATATAGGCCTATAATATTTCAATTGAACAAAATTAGATAATGGCCTATATTATGCTACAGTACCTTGATGCTGTCGAAGTTCTGAATAATAAAAAACTAATTGTTGTTATAAATCTTGAATTTAATATATATTGCAAGGCCTACATAATCGTATTTTCAACAACAAGTAATGAATATTTATATTAAACAAACAAAAATTATTCTATTAACAATCAAACAAATACATTTAAATCTTATAACAAGAAAAATAAAAAAAAACTCAAGCAAAACATTTCCGCAAATGAAGCAATTTCACCACTTTTTAGTTGAAAAGTAAACTATTACTCAATTTAGGAGTTTATTATTCACTTGTCTTGTTTGAGCTTTACATGTACAAACAATGAAACAATGTGTACAAACAAATACAGTATGTTGTTAAAAGACACAATCAGCTGGTTTGACTATCACTGGCAGTCCCACACCCAATATCTTGAGAACCAGTTACTCGGGTGACAATCAATTTGAAACACAAACACGTGAAAACCGAGGAATACAACCTTAAGGCTTATGACTTTTTTCCATAATAATGATAATGAACAAATTAAAAGATACCTAAGGAAAGAAATTTGTTAAAGAACTAAATAATACCAGTAATAAATGTACGACACAATGCTTTTTGATCAAGCCACTCGCCATTATTTAAAATCTATCAACGCTTGATAATAATTCAATGGACTACCAAAAATTCACCAACTGAATATTCCTATCTGACCGATAATAAATTATATTAATGCATCAAGTTGCAGAGTACATTGAGAGTAGCCAAGAAACTTGAAAAAGTTATTCAAAATAACATCATCATGAAGAACAACCAGTGATTGATTTATGAAAAAAGAGGTTCCAGTACTGCGAGGGCTGTGGGGGTATGGAAAAATTTGAAATACAGACTTCTTAAAAAGTTATTTTACGCTTTTCTGACCACTTAAAAATTATATAAACGATGGTCAATCTTACCTCAGCAATCTCAATTTTGAATGCAATTTCAAATTAAATTGAGATTACTTCGGTAAGATTTTAAAAATATAAATGTAGGCCAAATAGGCTACCATCGAGTTTAAAAAAGTGAACTCGATTTTATCTGGATTTAAAAAAAATATAATTTAAAAAATGAAATACGTTTGGATTGAAAAAAACACACATGTTCACACACAATCTTTTATTTCATGTTTTATTATTTTTTTAGTTACATTCTTTCTGAAATCACGATTTGTTACAAAAGGGCAGTTAAGCTGAACACATGCAAATTATGACCAAAAAACTTGACCCCGACGAGCTATGACTTTTAAACTCTCAAAATCAGTTTTCCCGTACCTAAAACATATAAAACAATACCCCACACTGTGTTTTCATAATTTTGACCCAAAAACATGACCCCGATGCTCTACGACTCAAAAACCATTCAACTCTCCGCAATAAAATTACGAACATTTTGGTACCACCAGAAGCTTTCTACGACGTCTGTGAGTGCTTATAATTATCGTGTATAGAGGAAAACAGACACACAAACAATTACCGCATGATTTCAATACTTCGGCATTCTAATGCGAGCGGATGTAATTAATAATAATTATTAACTACATCCGCTCGCATTAGAATGCCGAATTATTGTTACGTACCGGTATTATAAAAGTAGGTTTTGGTGACTATTTTCCATACAGTGTAATGAAAAGGGTTTTTCCTAATAGCTTTGTTATGATTTTGGTGGTCTTAAACTGCAATGACGTGTTTAGAGGCCATTTTTTACAAAATTTTTTGTCCACCCCATTGCTCAATCCTCAATCCTTTGCTGACCATAACAATCCTGTAGGGATTCATTTTCAAATCTCGATGCAAGATTCTTCTCACACTTCGCTCAGACAATCGCAAGGCCATCGCATGCTTTCTTGCGGAACGTCGAGGAGATTGTCGAACAGAACCTCTCACTGCAGCAACATTTTCTGGGCCTGTAGCAGTCCGTCGTCGACCTTGGAGCTTCTGTTTCAATGCAGAACCAGTATCTCGAAAATTCAAAACCCACGAATAAATGGTTTTCTTATTGGGAACAGGATCCCGTCAACCAAGAGCAAACCGAATGCACAAGGCCCGTTGAGTAGTTATTGGCGATCCGCCATTTTTAATAAACTGTTCCACGACAAAAGCGCGAGTCCACCAGACCAAACCATGGTGTACACTGAAAACATCACTTACGCAGCTATTCGAGGACACGCCCCCCCACCCCTCTACTCCGTCGGTACTGCATCAACAACAATGGAGCCAGCCATTGGAGTGATGTATTGTTTAAAATACATTAATATTGCATATTCTTAAACAGCATTATATGTACTCTTTGTTAATGAAAATAAAAATATCCTACCTTACTTGGTTTTCATTTTACTAGCTCCCCAAATAGTGGAGATCTTTCTGCCACACTCTGTTCTTAAATATTCAGGGACTTAGAAGCAAATTAGAAATATTAGAGTTTTATTATCAATAGTGAATATAATTTCTTGTTTAACAGAAATCTGGCTCATAAAAGATGAATGTAATGTGGTTGATGGATATTACTGGGGTAGTGACTTCTTTCGATCTATTTTTATAAGAGGTGGTTCAGCTATACTTGTTCAAAGTAATATTAGTAGTAGTTGTTTGAATCTTGATTGGTTGAGTGAGGATGTTAACGCTGAGGTTGCTGGAATTGAGGTCAAAGAGTTAAAGTGTATAATATTTTCATAGCAATGGATGTATGGATGTGTTCCTCACAAAACTGGCTAAGCCATTAAAATATGTGGGTAAGTGGAAGGACTATTGCATTATAATTAAAGTACCAGGAGACCGAGCTGAAGCTCGATTATAAGCAGGGCCTAGTTCGCTCACGTCAATAACTATTATTGCAAATTTCCGTGAACATCGTTTAGGTTAGGCCTATAACATTAAACAACTAAATAAAGGGTATGTTTATTTAGCAGAAGTATTCGTTGCCATGGTAACTATAAATAGATACAACATTAGGCTTACCTCTAATAAAATACAGTTTAAAAGAAAACAGATGATTATTGTAATGGCATTGAAAACATTTGCATCAGCTGTGCTTCGTTTAAAAGAAAATAGATGATTACTAGCTGACCCGGCAAATGAATTTTCCCAGACTGGTGACCATTTCCAATCGATTTCTCGTGGCCAAAAGCCCCATATAAAATCAAAAATCCTTAGACGGAGATTCCAGATCCATTTAGCAGACATACAATTATAGAAGATAAGATAAATGCTTCTTTTGGTGTCACAAGAAAAAGTAATAGAATTAATAAATTTACTTAAACAATATGGATTTATATACGAGATCTGTCTAAAAAGTTCGGTGAATGGTATGATAAAAACAGAATTAACTTTAGAAATACCTTTATTGGCCTTCAAAATACCCTACAGCAGACACAACGTACTTTTGACAACGTTCGTATAGCGCCTAAAACTTTTGGAGAAGTCGTCATATAGAATCGTTTTCAGAATTGCCGTCACTTGGTTCTGAATCTCTTCGATGTCCGCACACCGTGATCCCTTTAAGACCTTCTTAAGACGTGGGAACAAAAAAAAAAAAAAATCAAAAGGCATCAGATCTGGAGAGTACAGCGGGTGTTCCAAAACTGTCATGTCATGCTGAGTTAAAAATTGATGATACAATGATGCTGGTATGTGATGGTGCATTGTCGTGCAGTAACATTCAATTTCCTGTCTGGAACATTTGTGGCCTAACACGCCGGATGAGCTGCAACAAACGTTTGAGAACCTCCAAGTAGAATGCGGCGTTCACCGTTTGGCCAGCAGGAACGAATTCCTTCTTTAACAAAAAATGGTCTTCACTTTAGATTTTTCCACACGGTTTTTCGTTTGTCGCGAGGAAGAAGGTGACAAGAAACACCATGTCTCATCTCCTGTGACAATGGAACCCAAAAAAGTTGGATTCCATATCGATGAAATCGCCACTGGCCTCAAAACTTCTTGCTTTTTGATCATCTGTTAGGATGTACGGCACAAATCGTGAACAAATCTTGTCCAATTCTTCATGGACGTTGTCCCCCACTGTGTCTTTGTTAATACCCACTTCTGCTATTAATCGCAAAGTCAATCGCCGATCTTTTGTTAGCATCGCTCTCACACGTTCAATGTTTTCCGGCGTCCTGCTTGTGGATGGTTGTCCCGAACGCCGATTCTTTGCCAACGAAAAAAATGTATTGTATGAGTCCTACTACAAATTAAATTTAAATAATTTTTATAGCGTTTATTTAAGAAAAACCATTTTGAAATTCATAAAAAGCTGAATAATTCGAAAAATACGAGTGTTATTGAAAATCTACAAACACATCTTTATTGTCTACTAGGGGACACCCCTGCGTGCTCCGCACGCCAACCCCGTTGGAACCTTCTATAAACACAATCATGTTATGATTTCTTTATAATAAAGGTGTGTATGATGAATAGTAACCCCAAAGCTAAAATGGTAAATAATGTTAAATGTTCACATCAAATTATTTTGTATATTTTATAACAGCAGTTATAATAAAGGCTAAAAGAACCATTAAGGCTCAGATCTACACTTTAATAAAACCTAATCTAAAATCTAGAAATACAAAGTTTGAAATTAGCTGTAAATGGAAATATTAAAGCAAACAGCTGTTAACTGTTATTTTATTTAATTGGTAGCCATGGTAATCAATGTTAATACATGTGTTAATTTATTAGTCTAGGCCTAACCTAAGATTTTTTCCCGACTAAATGTACAAACATTGAAATAAAAAAATGTTTTTATCAAAATAAATTATAGCCTATGTTACTGAGGGATAGTGTAGTTTTTTTATTAATAAAACTATTTTTTCAATTGGTTCAGTACTTTCTGAGATTACCCCCTACATACAAACAAACAAACTTTACCTCTTTATAATATTAGTATAGATAAAATTATGTATATATTGATACACACATCGGAGCAAAAAATGTCCGTCCAAATTATTTTGTTGTTGAAATATGTACTTTGTTACAATGGTTTTCTCAAAAACTAAATAGTCCAGTCAATCCGTAACCTAAATGTGGGGCACAGATGCAAAAGGTCGGGTAGTTCTGATTTTTTGGTGTGTTGTATGTATAGGGACACTACTTAAAATTCCAAGTTTTCGACGCGAGTCACCGGCACCGAAAAAACCCAATATTTTTGACCTTGTTCTAGTTTTTTCAAATTTTTAGCATGAAAGACCAGTTTGGCAAAAAAAAATCATTCGGTTCTATTTTTAAGAACGGTAAATTTGCCACAATTTAAAATGAAAATCATCTTCCTTTGGATAATACTTTTTGGAGTTGCAACCATTGAAATTTCGAGCAAATTTTCAAAAATTTTAGTTTTTACATAGTATTTTCGTTTTTTTAACGGTGAAAGAAGGGGTTTACAGCAAAACTGATAAGGGCAGATCGTGGTAGAAAGTTCAAATCTTGACGAATCCAATGGTGTCCTTATCTTCTTCTCAAAACAAGTCTGTCTAACGGTTATGTGCCTTTAAAAAGTGACGTGTTTGAGTCATTTGCATAAGTTGTCTCGCGCGGCATCCGTTGATTTAGACAACTACAAATTACAACGATGATTACAATAAAAATATACGTTTTAGAAGAAATTTGTAAATACAAAAATTAAAGTTTAAAATATTTCATTTCCAATGGTGTTTGTTTTATTGCGATTGGATCATATTTAGTGGGTGAAATATTCGATAGTTGTGTCTGAGACTACTCAATTCAGCAGTCTGCCACTTTAACGATTAAACAAAACAAAAATATAATAACCCAAAGGAGGGGGCTCCAGCCCCCTCCCCTGGATCCGCCAATGATTCCTTGACATTGCAAAAGAGGGAGTTTGAGCAATTTGTTTTACCTGAGTAGTTGGTAGGCACACTTCTACGAGTCCAGATCCAGTAGCCTAGGAAAACAGTACTACAAAGCATCTTACGATCATTTAAATTAGGTGCCATCTTGCTAGTCATTCGTAATAAGACTCTAATAAACAGTAACTCTGAAAGTGTTAATAAACGTGTAACATATGAGAAAATAAATCTTATAATACGCCCTTTTAAATTTCTTACATGTAAACTCCTATACAAAATTGCATACCCTAAAGAAACCCAAGGTATACATAGTTCATAATTCGACCACGCAGCTGAACCGTTGAACGAATTTCCAAAATGAAGTTTATAGCCCTGCACACACCAGAGCGATACTCCGTGCGATACTAGAGCGGGCGCGATACTTTTTCTTGGAAATTCTCTTGCGATACCAGTGGTCCGTGCGATACCATGGTGGCTTATGGAGCCGCAAACACCAGAGCGAACTGCGATACGCGATACCGAGACGAATGCGATATTATCGCAGTAACGCTGCATGCACTGTTCGCAGCGATACTACGCGGTCAAACCATTGAACTACTCAGTTTTGTCTGTCCTGTGCACGTGTAACAAGAACATGTCGTGTATCACCGAACACTTACTTGAAGTTCTTTATACATACCCGGTGCTCTATGATTTAAATAACAAGGATTATAAGAACATACGGAAGAAAGACAAGATCTGGGAGAACATCGAAAAGACACTGAATACTTCTGGTAAGTATGAAAAGTTTTGCTGGTCCCAAGAAGCACTTTGCTAGCTAGGACCAAACCTTTTTTCTAGGATAGGTACTGCATAATATTTAATGAACCAAGCCTACGTAATTATGTTTCGTGTGCATATAATTTTAGCCATTTTATTGTTTAGTACCACCACGTGTTAAGTGTTGGTAAGGTTGTTTGGTACAGTGAGGAGGAAGCAGCTTGAGCTACTGGAAGTAGTGACGCCGTCTACCGTGGGAACGTCTGCCCTTGTATTTCAATTCCCAAGTCAACTCTTTGGTACTTTCCTTTTCAATGATGTCAGCAATCAAACTCAGCAAATCGTCAAAACATTCCTGATTCATTCTAAAATATATGTAGAATCTTTTTTCATCTTTTCTTAACTGGGGCATGAGCATATGGTACTCGCCAAATTGCAGCCGTTCTTTATTTATGTTGTGTACCCACATTTTCCTTGCTCTTTCGTCTTCTAGTACGGCTAGTAACAGCAACGCTTCTTCTTCATCAGACGATGTCATGGTAAGTAAACACACAGTACAGTATACAAACACTAACTATAACACAACACTTTTACGTTTAGAGAGTCACACGACCACCGCACCCTACGCTCAACTGAGTTGTACTGGCTTTCCCGCGCGTCTCTTTTCCCGCTCTGGTGTGGAAGCACCTGTTTCCGCTGCGATATTATCTCCCAAGTATCGCAGATAAAATTCTAGGAATTATATCGCATCGCTCCAGCTATAAAGTATCGCTCCGGTGTGTGCAGGGCTTATAGGCCTATGTTTTAGGGTTTCAACTAACAATTTGGGAAATAGGTCTATTCACGACGGTGATGAATAGCTGCAAAATACTTCGCACGCCATTCCGCATATTGGGAGTATTTTCAATACACAGTGCATTGCGTGCTTCGCACATCATTCCGCATATTGGGAGTATTTTCAATACACAGTGCATTGCGTGCTTAGCACGAATACCCCATGGTAGAATCCATCACATGGCTTTGAACCGGGTACTTTTGTGGTATTTTATGTTTTGATCGATTTTGGGGGAACCAAGCGAGCTATAAGGTCGTGTAAAAAAACAAAATGTGCAGAATAACATACATTTATATTTGCAGAAAAAACTCTAAAAAAAATCATTCTCGTAGGAAAAATCTCTAGTGCGAACACATATGATTTTTAATGACACCCCAAAATGTGTTCTGGGGATCATGATCGATGCTCATTTATTTGCCACTCCCGACATTGGGTCTTACCATAAGGGTAACTGCAATAGCTCATTTTTCCTATTGATATTCTCTAGTAAATCTTTTACATGCCCTTTTAAATTTCTTAGATGTAAACTCCTGCACAAAATTGCATACCCCAAAGAAACCCAAGGTGTGCATAGTTCAATAATTAATATTAATTGTAATAATTACATTTACTGATTGTGATACTTTATGAATTTCTATATCCAAGTGTTGCAACACGGGCCAAATCACACGAGGTTAGAATACATCACATATTTTTTTTTGGGATAGAGGAGAACTAAGTCTCCTCACCACTGCGACCCGTATAGATCTATTGTGGTATATTTCCCTTTCTAGTGATCATCCCAGATCCCTTTCAGGTCTCTTACGAAACCAATAAGGGTCCTGGGATCAACACTACGGACCTCTTCTGGGCTAACAAAAGCATTTCCAAGAGCCGTAAATCTTCTCCGTGTGAGAGCCTCGCACTCGCACAGCAGGTGTTGAGCCGATTCAGTTCCGAGGGAGCAGAATCGACAAGAATCTTCCGAGACCAGCCCCATTTTTGAGGTGGTCATTAATCAACTTACCATTAGGAGTTGAGAGTCCCCTAATGAGGCCTCCACTATACCATGGCTCATGGATAAGAGCCATGTCTAAGGATTCACAGACAAATCTCCTGCCCAGCACAGCAGATGAGGCCTTGGCATGCTTGAGATTTATCTGCAACATCTGCAGGTTGTGGGTCATTGCTGATCCCTCCTCCCATCAGACCCTGAGGTCCTTGGGAGCTGGCTTTCCAACAAAGCCTTACTGCCAGATCCTCTTTCTCTCTGGACGATGTCCCCTCCTTTTAAAGCTCCCCCTGCCTTCCCGCACAGCACGACCACGCTGAAAAACAGAGGGGCCCTCAGGATGGGACTTCCTAAAAAAAATGTCAGACCAAGTTTTTCCAGGTTCCGGGCCCCCCCCCCCCGAGCATCACCCTCCTCAGGCCCAGATGGCCTCGAGGAGGTAGAGGGCCCACTAAGCCCAGGCTCCAGGTTAGATGGACCAGGCCCCGGAGACACAGGAGCCACTTGGGCACAAGGCTCAGACGGTGCAGGGGGCACAGTAGCCCCCCTTGCATCCGAGACACTAGCCTCCTGGACCCCCATGTCTTGCTTCTTGAGCCTGATGGGGATGCTTCCAAATTTGAAGCTGAGGCGAAAACCAAGTGATTTGATGGTTTTCGCCGACATATGGTCTATGCTGAGTGTTAGTTCTATAGTAGGCCCTTCAACAGCCTTCCTGACCACCCTCCAGTTATCTACATTGAGGCCATCATTTTGAGCCTTAACAAAGCCCAGAATCCTCTCATTGGAGTCTTCTGGGCAATGTGGGAAGTATGCCACAGCAATCCGCAGATTGGCTAATTCCCAGGGTTTAAGAATGTCCCCAAGGGACATAACCCAGTTTGCAGTTCCTTCATAGGAACAGCTAAGGATGCAATAGCCAGCCTTAGCTACAAAACCATTGAATTTGGGGGTGATGGCAGATCTACCCATCCCCAGAATCCCCCCATGCACGGAACACATTTGCTCCCCGGTCAGAAGAGACCCCGGAAAGTCCGAGGGAAGGATACCCACACGAACACCAAAGATGGCTTGACTATAGCCCATGGGTCTCGGAGCATTACACTCCTGAGCAAGGGTAATTTCCCCTTCTTTCATCTAAACTATATCACATATTTATTAGCTACTGCAATGACTAGGTGAGGCCTAAGGGTCACGAGTGGTCAATGCAGACCTATCATAGTCCCCAGAACACGTTTTTTTTTGGGGGGGGGGGTCATAAAAATGTTTATATTATACAGGCTGAATCAAACCACTTGTGCACAATGTATAGCGATCGATATACAGCCTTCGTTTTAGCTTAAGTTCTCCTATTTCAGCCCTAGAGAATTCAGTAAAAATGTTTTTAAATCTCAAAAATGCCCCCAAAGTGCTCTTTTGAGGGTAGGGGTCGTTTTTGAAAATGTTTAAATGTAAAGGTAGGCTGAGTGAACCTCATTTTAAAGGTCTCTGTTCACTGATAATTTTGGAAAAAATGTTGTAACTTGTTACCACATAGCATAGCCTATATAAGTGAAATTTTTATCCACGATTCAAGAGAAGATACTGTCTCCAAAAATGTGCTTAAGTTGCCCCTTACTCAAAAATTTTAAAAATACTTAAAATTTTGGGAAAAAACAGGTTAAAACTCAAAATAATAACGTTAGTCGTGAAGCACATCATTTGAAAAGGCCTTTAAAAAACAAACATGTTTAGCGAATTTCCATAGGAAAAATGAGCTATTGCAGTGGCCCTTATGGTAAGACCCAAGGTCGGGAGTAGCAAATGAGCATTGATCATGGACCCCAGAACACGTTTTGGGGTGTCATTAAAATCATATATATATATATATATATATATATGTATGTATGTATGTGTGTGCACTCCAACGGACGCATTTTAAGTTCGATTTGGCTCAAATTTGGTACACACGTTGGTTGTCTGTCGTTCAGATGAGTTCGTTAGTCAAAAAAAATCCACCAACCGGAAGCATGTTTTTTGACCGGAAGTAACTATGTTTTGAGATTTTTCCTACGACAATGAATTTGTTTTTGCATTTTTTCTACAAATATAAATGTAGGATGTTATTCTGCACATTTTGTTTTTTTAACTTCCCGCTAAAAGAAAATTGAAAATTTTCTAAAATCGGGAAGTTATTGGTTTCACCCCGTTTTTCGAAAATCGAGTATTCATCAGATTTTGACGTTTTGAGGTCCTAGGAATCTTCCCTGACCACTCCCGAGAGGGTGTCACCCTGTCTGTATGTATGTGTGTGTGTATGTAAGTATGTGACCCGCTTATAACTTTTGAACGGCTTAACCGATTGGATCCTACCAAACGGCGTTCTAAAGAGTTCCATCAAACTTAGATTTCCTGAACATTTCAACTAATTCGGACAGGTAGGTTCCGAGAAATTTCGAAAAACTAAGAAATAAAATTTTTTCAAATCAGGTTTTTTTGGAATAACTTTTAAACGGCTTTACCGATCAATTCCAAAATCTAATCAGCTTTTAACCTTGAAAAGCGACGTCGATCGCTACCAGTCTGGTCAAAATCGGTTAATTCGTTTGTGAGATATCGTGAACAAAAGAAAATAAAAAAAAGTGTTTTTTCTCAATTTCTCTGAAATTTTTCATCAGAAAAATTTTTGTTGTCGATTCTTTTAATAGACTCGAAAAACTGCATCGATTGCCGCAAATCGCATAAAAATCGGTTGATTCATTCAAAAGTTATGGCAGTTCTAAATTTCCAAAAATAGTGTTTGTTGTAATTAAACTTAGCGGGAAGTTACATGGATGGCCTTTAGGGTCAACCGTTTTCCAATTTTTTTTACACGACCTTATAGCTTGCTTGGTTCCCCCGAAATCGATCAAAACGTAAAATACCATAGAAGTACCCGGTTCAAAGCCATGTGGTGGATTCAACCGTGGGATTGGCGTGCGAAGCACACAATGCATTGTGTGTTGAAGATACTCCCAATATGTGGAATGGCGTGCAAACCATTTTGCAGCTATTCAACACCGTCGTGAATAGACCTATAAACCTTATTTTGGAAATTTGCTCAACTCACATCAGCTGCGTGGTCGAATTATTTGTATTTAAAGTTTTACTTTATCTCTAATGGTGCCTGGGAAACTTATTTTGCGCACGGATGGTCCGATTCACCCAGTATTTATGTGTTTACACTCTAGTGGTTTTCTATAAGTTTTCTAAGTAGCTCGGACGAGTTCGTTAAAAAAAATGCAACATTTGGAAGCACTTCTTGTGACAGGAAGCAAACATTTTTTGAGATTTTTCGTACTAGAAAGAAAAGTTGGTTGTGGTTGTATCTAAAAAACTATAGGAGATTATTCCGCACATTTTGAATATTTACATGGCCATATTAAGCCTGGTTCCCCCAAAATCGATCGAAATGTAAAATGCCACAAAAGTACATGGTTCAAATCCACTGCTGATCAGAGGCTGCAAATCAAACACGTTCTGGAGTGTCGTTAATTTTTTTTAACTTCCCGCTACCAATAAAGGGAAGTTATTGATTTCGGTCCGATTTTCGAAAGTCGAGTTTTCATTAAATCTCCACGTTTTGAGGTCCCAGGAAGCCATTCTGACTATTCCCGCCGAGATGTCCGACCGTGTGTATGTGTGTGGATGTATGTGTGTAAATAAATTTTTGTCGTACAGTTTCTCAAAAACGAATCAACCGATTGAATTCTACGACATGTCATTCCAAAGGGTGTATCAAAACTTAGATCTGATTAGATTTGAGAGTTAATCCATCGAGCCAATCCGAAGAAATTTAAAAAAATAACCAAAATTTTTTTGGAATTTTTATGTTTTTTAAAAATAACTTTAAAGCGTGCGAAAAAATCATAATAAAACCATGTATACATTTTTTTGTGCTTAAAAAACTGCGTCGACTGCTTTTTTGAAAATGAAAATCGGACGACGCATTCAAAAGTTATCGTTGTTTAAAAATTCACAAATTATCGTTTTTTGGTATTTTTTTAACATATCTTCCAGATTTCTCAACCAATCAATATAAACCTGTACATTTTCTTTTTGTGCTTTAAAAACTGCGTAGAATGCTTTTTTAAAAATGAAAATCGAACGACGCATTCAAAAGTTATTGTTGTTTAAAAATTCACAAATTTTCGTTTTTTGGTATTTTAACAAATAAACTCATTTTTAAGCGTTTAAAATTCAAACTAAGCGGGAAGTTCTAGGGTTGGCCTGCACGGTCAACCAACTTCCAGTTTTTTTTTTATACATATGTGTTCACTCACTGACGGCTGCATTTTACGTCCAATTAGATGCACACGTTGTTTTTTTAAGTCTCTTGGACAAGTTCATTATTCGCAAAAAAAAAAAAAACAACAACCAAAATCACATTGTGTGATCAAAAAGAAATATTGTATAGAATGAAACGTTTTTGTGAATTTATCTAAAAAAATTAATACAGGCAATTACCTGCACATTTTTTTTACTTGACCTTGTTAGCAAATCTAGTTCCCCTAAAATTTATCTGAACGTAAAATACCGTAAAAGTACCCAGTTGTTAAAATCCACGGCCGGGACGAAAAGTCGCGAAGCAAGTTTGCATTGCGAGGGAAGCGAATTAGTCCATAATCCGAGGCTGCAAACTCGCAGTCCATAATCTTAGGCCGGAAGGTCGAGGTGCAAACTCTCAAATCTAACGGAACGAAGCAGCGCGTCAGCCGGGGTTGGAGGCGCAAATAAACTCTAGTAAATATATTTCATACACCCAGGCAGCTATTGAGCGCCTTCGTAAGTAGACCAATTTCGTAAATAGTTGGTTGTAACCCTAGTACATATAAACTTAATTTTGTAAATTCGCTCCACTCGCATGAGGCAATTATTTACCAATGGAATGATACATGTAAAACAATCACAGATCTCTACTTTGGTGCTTGTTTAACTTTGCCGTTGATTTATACATTTCTGGAACATTTGCTGGTGAAAGTAAAAGAAATAAAATAGAAAAAATAGGTTTTTTTATTTTATTTTTTTACAGTTTTGTCCCAGTCTTCTATGCTAAGAAGACAAAAATAAATACCTACAATAATATAACACAGAAAACATTAACATAAGATATAATAGTTAAATTGAAGACTAAAAACTATTTTTAACCCACATTAAAAATTACTTTAATCAGACTCATCTTTACTTATCTGCTTTTTTCCTTAAATAACATAAACTATATTAAAATAACTTTTCAAAAATAAAAAGTTAAGAGAACCAAATTACTAAAAATCAGAAAATTTTATTACTTTACTAATTTTTAAAATGTTATCAAATACCAGTATATAAGACAAACCACTTAGTGTATAGTTTATACACGCAAATTTGTAAAACCTTAACAAGTGAATAAACATGGACGAAGACTGGGATTCGAACTCAGGACCTTAACCTTTGCGTGGTAACTCTGAGCCAACTGTGCTACCTTGATCACACCAGATATTGGTCGATGTTATCTCACTTGAACGGTTTACTGCATTTTAAACAGGTGATTAACTCAAGATGGCCACCATTGGGATCTCAGAAACTATCAGCTTCTCGAAAATCTTTAAATTGGGAACCTTCCCTGGATTTATACGTAAATTAAAATTTGTCATTTTTCCAATATGGCCGACTCTTAAATTTTTTAAATCACCAAATTTTTATTGCATTTTTTTTGTTCTTTGGTATTATTTCCTAAACGCAGCCGTTACGGAGCTACGGGCTGTCATTTGTAAAAACAATATCATTATTTTTAATGGAAATTAACGTCATGTATTGTGCAACAGCTGTAATGTTTATTTATCAATCAGCTGTTATTTTGCATTGTTGGAAAACTGCTTTAGTTTAACAATGTAATATTTCTGTTCCAACATCATTCAGTAGTGATTTAAAGTGTTTCAATACCATTACATCGTTTTCCATTTAAAATAATTGATATGGCGGCCATTTTTGTTTTTACACGACAAAAATGTAGCCCGTAGCTTCGTAATGGCTGTGTTTAGAGAAAAATACCAAAGAACAAAAGTGTCATAAAATAATATGTTCCACCAAAAATTGTAATAAAAATATAGTTTGTATTTAAAAAATTAAAGATGGTGGCAATTTTTTGGAAAAAAATGGAGAAGATTAAAAATAAAGAAACAATGTAATTTTAATGAACGTATAAATTCAGGGAAGGTTTAAAATTTAAAGTTTTTCGAGAAACTGACAGTTTCCGAGATCCCAGTGGTGGCCATCTTGAGTCGATCCACCTGTATAATGCACTGTATAAGCAGAAAATTTTTATTACAATTTAAAAAATAACAACCATATTGTTTGTCACTTGGAGAAGACTGCTGTTTTACAATCGCATATAACCTGTTTTGACAGTCATTCGACCAATCGTTCCGACCATCGGACTATAGTATAAGCTATCATACACGACGCTTCGACATCTGAAACCTCTCCATCACCAATAAACAAATTATTATTAGCGAATTTCCATAGGAAAAATGAACTATGTGGCTTTTAAGGTAAGACCCAAGGTCGGGAATAGCAAATGAGCACCGATCATGGTCCCCAGAAAACGTTTTGGGGTGTCATTAAAAATCATATATATGTTTGCACTATAGTGGCCGCATTTTAAGTCCGATTTGGTTCAAATTTGGTACACATGTTGGTTGTCTATGTCGCTCGGACGAGTTCGTTAGACAAAAAATCCAACAATCGGAAGCACGGTTTTTGACCGGAAATAACTATTTTTTGAGATTTTTCCTACGAGAATGAATTTGTTTTTGAGTTTTTTTTACAACGAAATAAAAGTTTAGAAAATTATAAAATTCCTGAACTATCCGATAAAAAGGTTTTACATAAATGTGTTTTTTGTAATTTTAAGTCGACACACGAAAACTTAATAAAACATGCTCGAGTTCACAATAGGAAACCTAAACGAACGGACAAAGATTCGGCAAAAGTTGAACGCCGTCCTCGCCAGAAAATTTTCATGAATACATACATTCAGGAGAGAAGCCTTTCAACTGTAAACTGCGTTCCTATAAGTGCCGCAGACCTGAACCTATTTTGCCCCACATGAGAATGCACGAGTTTCTTTTGAAAAGTGAGGCTAGGCTACATAGTAAGTAGTTTGAATTAGATAACAGTATCACATTTACTACTAGCCGTACCTCTGACTTTGTCCATGTG
The DNA here is from genome assembly GCA_018207615.1 of Philaenus spumarius. NCBI lineage: Eukaryota > Metazoa > Arthropoda > Insecta > Hemiptera > Aphrophoridae > Philaenus > Philaenus spumarius. The sequence goes on from JAGFPH010005133.1 coordinate 100,721, forward strand.
CCGTAACAAATCCTGGTTGATTATTAACCCACGAAGCTACTTATTTCCAACAAACGGTTCAAAAGTTACGGCCAAAAATACCCTAACCCTTTGCACTCTGGTAGGATTCTTAATGCAAGTCCTCTGAGCTCGGATGGCCAATAGTGTCAAGTATGAACGGTTGGTGCAAGTTACGGTCCTTTCAGATCGGATACTGGACAAGTTAAAATCCCTCGAACGCCCGGATGGCCAGTAGGTATGGCCACACAAACGATCTGCATTGATTTATTTTTAGTAGTTTTATTTTGTCTGGATTGTGCTGAAACCTAGTGTCCAAATCTTAAACTAATTAATTCCCGTTTTTTCTCTGGTCTGTGTTGTATCAAAACGTAGCGATATTCGTTGCACTATAATCTTACCACCAGTTTACTTTTACGTTGCGGTGGTCTAGGCTATAGTTTTTAAAGTTTGAAGTAATTTAATAGAACAAAAGTTAATTAGTTTATTATTGATTTTAAGTGTTTTTGGTCGACCGGTACTTGATTTTGTTTTATTTTAAATTGACAAAAAATGTTGCTAGATAAGTTGTATTTACAGCTAAACCAAAAACTCACCAATAACAATATAGTATCTACGTTTTGTATGGCAAAATAAAAGAGTTAGTAAAAGCCCATGATTTTGCTAAACAAAAAATAAATACACACTAACAACATTTCATATTGTAGTGAAAAATAATTCAGAGTTGTTGACGGCCGCAAGGTTGAAATGGCAGCAGAGCTGACAACAGTAACGTAAGCGGACAGTCAGGCTGGCCATCCGAGCTGTGAGGACGTCTAATTCGGTAAATATTCAGAGCTGACTGAGAATTGCGTATGGCCAGCAGTACTGGCCTTCCGAGTGCAAAGGGTTAAAGCAATCGTATCGGAGAAAAAAATTTCAAATACGAAAGTTGTAGAGAATTAAATTTCCAATCGCCAAGGTGGTATCAGGCTATTCCTAAGACTGCCGTTGAAAAGCTACAGCTGTTTAGAAAGTCGGTGAGCTGAATCTAATCAGTATCTCAAATTGAATATAGATGCTGAAAGTTTTAAGCAGAAACGTGCCCAAAAGAGGGTGTAATAGTAAATTTTGGTCAACTTTTGAACGAATGGACTTTTTCGAACGTGAATTTCTCCTAAACCTTCCTAAAGAAACGCTGCGTCTAATGGCTCAAACCTCAGCTTTTTACGTTCAGCCGTTCTCAGTTGAGGCCCGTCACAATCCGACAGACAGGATTTTATTGCATGTATAGATTGTTAAAAAAAAAAACGTTTTACTAGAGATATGAACGAGGGAAGAAACAGGGCTGCGTTACACGAGTAGGCTTTTCTTGTCGTTTATTACAGATTCACCTATCATTTGTGGCACCGTTTGATATCTAGATTTTCGCTTATCTAAATCTCCCGGCACCAAATACGACAAGTTCTACTGTATGTCAATATTGTTCTTCAGAATCATAAAGATCAAATGTTATGCGATTGCATTACAACTTGATCCAAGTGTAAATACAGCCTAAGGATTCTATGTATAGGTTGTCAATGAAAGTGCATCACATTCTTTGCTACAAAGAGTGCATCACAGTTGAAGCAAAAATTGTTCCTTTTTTTAGTAATTTCGTTCTCCTAGGTACCTTTCTTTACGATGTAAAACCATCACACAGTTAATATAAAAAATCTACATACAATATGATATATTTATAAATTATTACTTGCCTAAATGCTCCCCAAAGGTGGTCTTGGTGACAGATGCGCCTGGAATGCAGGACAATCAACAACTTCAAATCGTTGATAGCCAACAAGAACAAATATGACGAGACAGGCGTCTATAAGATCAATTGTAACGATTGCGATAAAAATTATACTGGACCTTTCCGGCAAAGACTTACCATACCTACCATCTAGTAGCAACCCAGCCGCGCATCTACCACCAAATCCAACCAGTAAACAAAGATCACACACACACTGACAAAGTCACTAACATGGAAATCATGCAGTTCCACATTAACGGACACAAATTGAGCTCTACCAAACTATAGTACAGTACAGTCTCGCTAATTCGGACTTGACGGGACCGGACCCTGTCAAAAATGCATGAAATGTATACCGTTTGTGTTTTTAGTGAGAAAACGTATTAAAACTGGTGTTTTGGTAATACAGTATACAGTAAATATCACAGAATTAAATAGACTAGTCAAGTCGAACGCAAGAGTGAAGCCAGTTTTAGAGTCAAATACTCACACAGTAAGACGGATGCAAGTCGCGAGCCGAAGGCCGGCCGCCCATACATGTTGCCACATTACCCGCGAAACGAAGCTCGTGTTCTAACTGTTGTATGATAGAAACTACAATAGCCAATTTTTTCAAAAAATACTTTTCAGAAAATGTAGCATAATAACAAAATATTTTCTCGCATGCAACTTTTTGATGTCACGAATTAAAAAGTATAAAAACGTTTGGACTTTATTCGATTTTTAAAGTGCAAACCATTTTTACTTTTAAATTGTGAACACACCATTAGCGTCCCACACCATTAAACTGTAAGTTTGTCAAATTTCAAAGATTTTTTGAGCATTTTCAGCTATTGAAACCACAGTGTAAATGAATAGGGCGCATTGAAAATTTCACTCCAGAAGCCTAACGAGAAACAAATCAAAAAGGTACTGTTGATTCGACAGATAGTTAGACTGTCTGCAGTCAGGTATAGTGCGGCGAGCTGGTGAAGTGAGTCACTTC
>JAGFPH010005134.1:5779-33474 GCA_018207615.1 Philaenus spumarius
TGTTGTCATCTTAAAACAAACCAAAGCAAAGCGAGTTCCGTGTTCCGTGTTTAACGAACTCTCCCGCGACCTTGCTACAATTTCCGTGTTTATACCGTACTTCCTTGTCCGTCTTACTGGTCAAAACCTTAACATTCAAAATACTATTTCTAATAACTAAAATACTAAAACATATTCCTGCAAAACATAACACAGGGCAATATACTGGGAGGAGAGACCAGTGTGGGTTCGGTCGAAGTCTACAGGCCAGTGCCAACAGAGACACTGAGGGGTCTTAACGGATCTCTGCGTATCGACAGGGATCAAACGCTGGACAACGGTATGTTATTTAGGTCACAAAGGGGTTTGGAAAACTTTGGGCGAAGTCAACCAGGGGCTTCTGAGAGCTGACAATTATGGTGAGCAAGCAGAGTACATTAATATTCTATTCGGTCACATTCAAGTCTTTTAACAGAGGTATAGGCCAGGGTTTATGTGTGAGAACTTAAGAGCTGATATTCAGAATGGTCCGTCTTTTGGTCAACGATCAGCAAAGGTGTGTGAATAGAGATAAGATAGCTCATATCATAAATTGTAAATGATTCGGAGCGATAAAAGTTTCATTACCACTGAACCACTTGGTGTATTAATCATTCATTGAAACACAACCAACCTTTGATTTGAACTCTAACAGTACTTTCATAACAAAATTTTATTTCTTACTTTTTGTAACATGATTTCCACAGAAAGATTCTTCTTTGTGATCACAACTCCATATAAACATCAGATGGAACTGTCTATTGTGTGGCTCGTTCGGGTCTTCTGAGGAAGAAGCATCGAGCAACAAAGGCGCTCCTGCGTAAGCTGTTCTTGAGTTACCACCACTGATTATAGCAATCAGCGCTAAATCAATTATCTTAAAGAAACACTGAAACACGTTAGATAATAAAACAAATAAAAATATATAAACCACATCTACCCTAAATAGATAGGACAATAAGTGATTTGTAACTTTCGGAAAAAGTAGCAAATACATTAAATTTTAACCCTAACAGTATCCAATGTACTATAAGGGCTGTGGTAAAATTGCTGGTTACAATTTATCCTAGCTTGAGACATCTATCCAGTGGCGTACCGATGATTTGGTTTTGGGTGGGAACTAACCTCAGGTTAGAATATATATATTTATTCAGTACTTGCTATACATATATTGAATTTATATATATATACAATAAACTATAAACGGATAAGATCACCCCGCACTGACCTTGAGTGACAGTCTAGCAAGCACCCCAGTGCGCTGCCTTATTAGGGCCATGTTATACGAGCGCTGATAGCGCCACGTTTTCAACGTCGCGTTAATTTTAGTTAATTGGGTAAAAGGAACTACTGTGGGCCATGTTATACAAGCGCTATCAATGCTAGAGAACCTAAGTTAGCCGGACGATAGACATCCTACAAACATGATCTCGATGAGAAGACGAGGTTTATGACAGGTAAGATCCAGAACACAGAGGATCTGGAGAACATGTCAGAGAGACTTGGGGAAGCTATCGTCAGCTCCTATGAGAAGCACTGTCCTTTGACACGTGTCAAAACAGTAGGAGCTGGGTGGTGGACCCATGAGCTGTCTGTCATGAGAAAGAAGGTAAGAAATCTCTTCAAGGTTGCGAAGAGATGCAAATGCTGGGACGCCTATCATGACCTGCTATCTCAGTATAGCAGGAAAGTTAGGAAGGCTAAGAGGGACTCCTGGAGGAAGTTCTGCATGGAGATGGAGGGTGTGCAAGAAACTTCTAGGATATATAAACTTTTAGCCAAGGACCCGGTATCTCCGGTTGGCGTCATTAAGAGGGTGGCCGGAGAGACTATTGCAGACCCGAAAGAGGTGTTAGGGGAACTCCTTGGAGCACACTTTCCAGGGTGTGCAATAGTGGATGGTAGTGGGGGGGGCACTTTTACAAAGTAATTGTGCCGGACCCGCTGCTAAAACTTACGACTGGAAGCTAGCCAGTCGGATTGTGACACATGAACGAATCAAATGGGCTATAGGTACATTTGATCCGTTCAAATCTCCTGGAGGAGACGGGATCAGACCCGTCTGTCTCCAGAAAAATGTAAATAAATTGGTAACACTGCTCTGTAATTTGTACAGGGCGAGCTCAGCTATTAGTTATATTCCACGATCCTGGAGGATGACCAGGGTTGTGTTCATACCGAAACCAGGAAAGGTAAGTTACACCGACCCTAAGTCGTTTCGGCCTATAAGCCTAACATCTGTCTTGCTGAAAGTATTGGAGAAAATAATACATAGGCACATATGTGATGGGACACTTGTAGAACGCCCATTGCATGCCAACCAGCATGCTTATATCCCAGGTAAGTCCTGTGAATCTGCACTGCATCACCTTGTGAGCAGAATAGAAGGAGCCATTGAGTGCAAGGAGGTAGCATTTGGTGCTTTCCTAGACATTGAAGGGGCTTTTGACAATACCACTACGGAGTCGATGATCGGCGCTGCCGGGGGGCGTGGGGTAGAGGACCTGGTTTGCAAGTGGATTGGTGCCATGCTCCGGGGCAGGGTCGTGGAGTCCTCTCTGTATGGCGAAACTGTGAAGGTAAGTGTGACCCGAGGATGTCCTCAGGGAGGAGTTCTCTCCCCCCTTCTCTGGAATCTCGTGGTTGATGACCTTCTCATAAAACTCAACAACGCAGGAGTGTATGCGCAAGCCTATGCGGACGATGTTGTCATACTTGTTGTAGGTAAGTTTGTACCTACTGTAGCAGAAATACTGGGAATGGCGCTCGGAACTGTGGAGAAGTGGTGCGGTGAAACAGGACTAAGCGTCAGTCCAAAGAAGACTCAGGTAATCCCATTCACCAGAAGGAAACTGGAGAGCTTTGGGCCACTATTCCTTCGAGGAAGTGGGATTGCTATAGCAACGGAGGTTAAGTATCTGGGTGTAATCTTGGACCAGAGGCTGAACTTCAATGCGCAACTCAATCGAGTGATCGATAGAGGTAAGTGGACACTGATGGCAAGTAGGCGTATGGTGGGGCGGACATGGGGATTGAAGCCAAGGCTCATGCATTGGCTTTATATCTCTGTGGTGAGACCCGCCATGACGTATGGCGCCATTGTGTGGTGGAATAGAACAGAGGTATAGGGTGTGGTGGCGGGGCTGGCGAGGATTCAACGCCTGGCCTGTCTGGCCATCACAGGAGCTATCAGTAGCACCCCGGAGCGACTCTGGACTGTTGTCTCAACATTCTTCAGCTGGACCTCTTTGTAAAGGTAGTAGCTAGGAAGAGTGCGCATCGCCTTCAATGTGAAGAACTCTGGATACGTAACCCAAGGAATCTGGGACATTCTAGAATTAAAACATTGGTTGCTAGAGACGGGACATTGGACATGATCTCAGACCACATGAAAGTACAATACTCCTTCCAAAAGCCATTCAGAGTTGTTATACCCAGTCGAGAGGAATGGTTGGATGGAAAGAGACCTCTCCCGAAGTTCGATCTTGAGTGGTATACAGACGGCTCAAAAACTAAAGGTAAGTCTGGAGCAGGAATATGTGGTGGGGATCCAGGACGGGAATGTGTCCTTCCTATGGGGATCTACCCATCAGTATTCCAAACAGAGGTAGTTGCTTTATTAGAATGTGCAAGGGAGAACATCAGACTCGGACACATCAATAAAGAAATCTGTATTTATTCAGACAGCCAGGCGGCTTTGAAAGCTCTGAATTCATTTGAGTTCAGGTCTAAGCTGGTCTGTGAATGCGTCAAATCCATAATTCATCTAGCAGGTCTCAACAGGGTCACACTCTGCTGGGTTCCAGGGCACGTTGGAATAGATGGGAACGAGTGTGCAGACAAGCTGGCAAACAAGGCGTCAGCATCTGAATTCATAGGACCTGAACCGTTCTGTGGAATAGCTAAGGCAACAGCCATGCAGGCTGTAGCCGAATGGGCAAAACTAGAACATGGAACAAGGTGGAAGGGCATCACAGGTTTGAGGATGAGCAAGCATTCACTTTTAGGTCCATCTAGGCAGACTGCATCTGACATCCTAACATTGAGCAGGTGTAGTATAAAGAAGGTAGTAGCCCTAATTACAGGACACGGCCATCTTAGGAAACATATGCTAAGGATGGGCATATTTACCGGAGATCCTAGATGCAGAAAGTGTGGTCTGCAGGAGGAAACTGCTGAACACCTGATTTTTGAGTGTGAGAGACTTGAACAGGTAAGCTACAGAATCTTTGGGAAACTGACCAAAGGCCAAACCATCCCCCAGGAGAACATTGTCAAAAAGATCTCTAAGTTCATCGAGCTTATGGATCTTGACAAGGACAACTAGGGGTCTTCACATCCTTTAAGGTGGGAGCGCAAAAAGCCCATGAGGCTGAAGTGCATTAGGTGTTTGGACCGCCCACATATGAATGAATGAATGAATAGCCGGACGTTGAGCATTACCAACGCGGATTGATGCGGCGCTATCAACGCCGAACAAAGTTGTACGGAGCGCTGTCAACGCGCACTCGCAGTGCAGCTACCAGAGTAGTCAGATATATAGACATTGTTTGGCCTAACCCAGACAACTACTAGAAAGTAGTTATTTTTTATTTCAAAGTGATTATTGTGTACTTCAAAATGTACACGAACCCAGTCGACCCGCTCTTACCCAGTCTGAGAGCATACCTAATTGGTTCGATTCGGCTCCATTCCACACAGGTTGGGTAGATATAGCCACAGGTCCCGACAAGAAAGAATGTTCTATCTCTTCCACTGTTTGTCAATGAAGATTTTGCAATTCACGGTAGTTGTGACGGTAGTAGCAGGAAATCTACACATGTCGGAATGGTGCGGGTCTGTTAGATTTATCCACTACTATGGATTTTCGCGACGGACCGGGTCAGCTTGACCTCTGCTCGGCTCGTGTAAGTATAGCTGAAGCTTGATACACGATTTGAAAGTACTGGGTATGTAATCCACAGTCTAGCCCTCCTGATACACAATTCCTCATATGTTTCTATTATTTGTAAAACACCTGGACAGAATGACTGAATGGTTTCCATTTTGGAAGTGAAGGACGCAACATTGACAAAGCTTCAAAAACGCTGTGTATAACATGGGACCCACTTTACCAACGTCGCGTTTTCAACGTCCTGTATAACTTGGGAATTTAACGCCCGGTTTTCAGCGTTATCAAAGCGGCACTAATTAGAGCTCGTATACCGTCAACTCATGAACCAGACCGCCAAGGCTCAAACACCACTGTTAGAAAATCATGATTGCGTAGGGTAGGGATCATATTTATTTAAAAAGAACAATTATTTTTCATGATTAGGGCCTACATCACAAAATTAATCATAAACATAATTTTTAATTGAATATTGACTACGTATTCAACGATCGATTAGTTTAAAATACAGTCCACATTACTAAAAAGACCATCTATGGAGGGACAGGTACCGTTCGTTCCCCCACCCCATTCAAATTTAAACTAACTAAAACGTTAGTTCAATTTTTCTAAGATAATAACACTAGTTCCACTAATATAAAGAGAAATAAAGTAACTTTTTTTAGTGTATAGTTCTTTGAATAACACATGTTTAATTTTCACTAACTGATTTTAAAAAGTACCACTTTTGAGTTGTAAACAAAATGGTGTGGAATAACAGACAGGATGTATTTTAGTTTACAATGATATATTGTATCCTTCATAGTTACAGTAAAACCTCTTATATCCGGATACCAAAAAATCCGGATTTCAGAGATCCTTTTTTAATGTGGGTAAAGTGGTGTAAATGAACAAAAAATCGCACAGTATATCTTTTTATGGTTAACACACTAAAAAAGTTTACAAACATTTCCAAACAATTACTGTACTGAAGTAAAAAACTATCTGACGTATATTAATTTATTTGCATTGAAGTTCAGAAAAAGTAGCACTTAGGCCTACTAGTTTTAGTATTCAAGTTAACACAGTTACCGTAAATTAAAAATGGGGAAAATAGTAAAAAATTTGACTTAAATACAGTAAAAACTTACTTTGTACAAGTTTAATTTGCACTCACATCCTTTTTTTTAAAAAAAAAAACGATGTAATTGTGGCTTGCTTGGCACGCTGAACCCGCTTCTTTGATGAAATATCTCTCCATCTGCGAAAAAGCAAGAGATCAGCCACTGTAACTTCTTCTTGTTGTCGGACGAAGTCGATCAGCTGTTCAAACGCCTAGATTGCTTCCCAATAAGTCATGTAATGTTTTGGCTCTTCATCTTCGATAGGTGCTGTTCACTAAGTAGATAATATCACTGTCAGTAAGTTCATAAACTTTATCTTCATTCATGCACTAAATTACTCCATCATTGTTTATTTCGTCACTACCAGGAAAGTTTCTGACAAGTCGAACGATTTCTTCGTTTGTTTCACTATCTTGTTTTTCCGTTTCTGGCTCTATATCATTCTAGATCACTTGCTTTGTGGTGAATCACTCGCTTTCTACGCATTTGCGGAAACAATGCCCTACTGCTCAACTCAAAAACAGCGTTCGCAATCTGGTTGAAAATATTCATTTTTGGTGGGAACAACAAGACGAACGCGATGCTGTGCAGCTGCTGTCTTTGAAACGCCTATGAGACTTGGCGGAAAAAAATCAAGTCTCAAAACTTAAGCAAACAAACTTAGGTTGATTTTGTACAGTTTGTCCCTCATCTTAGTCAGTAACCAAAAAACATTTATGTACTGTATGTGCAATCCCTACTTTATACCTACAGTATGTATTATCATCTAGTGTGCCATTAAAAAGTATTATTTCTAGTCCAATAATGTGTTTTATTTGCCTCTTACCCATCAACAAAGAACTAGACTTTTTTCCAGAAATATTCGATTATCCGAACACCAACTGCACCAATTGTTTCGGATAATCCGCGCTCTGCTGTATGAATTTAAAGTTGTTAATTGTAATATTGTCGAATTGAATTGTGTTTGAAATTATTATTCAAATTATTAGATGTAAGAAATTGTGAAATATGAGCTTTAATGTATTGTTATATTGTTTAAAACGTGCTTCAACTTGACTTGTAAGGTCAATCTAAATAAAATAAAATGAATAAATAAACTCACATATACAAAATCAGAAGCTGTAAGGCCTTCTTCATAGGTGACTACAGTTGAAAGCTTAATTCTATAAAGACCTGTTTTTAAGCTGAATGGTTTTATAGTATAATTTTTTATGTCAACCGCTTCAAACAGAGGAGTGTTTCTTAACTCATCAAAATTTAGTCCAACTAAAATATGAAAGAGATTGAAATTACAATTAATTGCATAAACATTAGGTTATTAATAGTAGGCAAAATTAGTAATTTGTCTAATAAATTTTCTAAAGATAGACAGATAATAATTTCACCTTGGGGAAACTATACATGCTGCACATAAAATACATAAATTGTGTATTCCGGCCACCTTGATCTGTTAAAAGAAAATAATTTTCAAAATACAGTAAAACCTTGTAAAATCAGATCAACTAGGACCAGAGTCGGTGGGGCTTATGTAGATCTGGGTTAAACAGAGAATATGTTAAAACAGTAAAATCTCCTTCATGTACAGTAATGCAATTCATGTAATATTAGAAACACATGTATTACTACAGTACGTTAGGTTAGAATGACTAGATTTTAACTGACCAGACCCTAGTTTTAGGAAAAATGAGTTTGAAGTTTTGTTTTGTTATTATACTTACATTTGTTTTCCTATCAACTTGAAATTTTAGAGTTGACATAATAATTGCATTGTAAATATGGACATATATATATTGTTTTTAATATTGGATGATTAGAGTTTCAGATATTAGTATTGCTTTTTTACAGTTAGAATCTTGTTTTTAACAAAAGTTTAAAATTTGTAGAAGACAAGGTTCCATCACTACTGCAGTTAAAACCTTGTCCACCTCTATGATATAAAATCTTTTTAAAAAGATAGAATGAAATGGTTCTAACAGGCCAGATACAACCGTGTCATTCTTTGAGGAATGTGCTTCACAGTTGAAAATAGGTAACAAAGTTCTATCTGTACATGGAAACCTATAGCAACCAAATAGAACCATTTCATTCCAAATTTCTATAAACATATGTTGTAAGTTATAACTTTGTACTTCTAGCAAATGGCTTATTAGACAACACAAAGCAATAAGAGTTAGTGCAAAATAAAGAAGAATTCAGATAGCCAACAGCTAAAAAATGGAATTTGTTAGTTAGAACCTTGTCATTCTGACCTAATGAGTATAAAAGTTGTGTATAGTTTTTGAACCAATGAAACAGAATATTTGTCAACCGAGATAATGCCCACTATATCACATGTTTTGACAGATTCCTGTACACCATTTTGTAGAGAACAGTTTGACCTTTCTAACGGTGGGAACTAAACTAGAATAAACCAGTTTTTTGTTTGTCCAGACATCAGTGTAAAGTACATAATTAGGGCAGCCTGGTGAGACCGTCTAGCGCGTGGGTTCCCACGTTATTCATATGACCCTTCCTGCGACCGGCAACTTTTCACATTACATTGATGTAATTTTTTTATTCAAAAAAAGATAACTCAAATACTTTTGTGAACTAAGGAAAGACAAGTACACCGTTCTTTTCTTTGATTTATCCTCTACACTTTGTTATAATAATATTTCATTTCTGGGCAAAGCATATATTAGTAAATTACGTTTCAAACTACGCCTAGTTTTGTTAGCAGTGGTGTATTTGGAACATAAAAACTGTTTTTTCAAAATAAGAAATTTTAAATTGATAAATGTTTTTATACAGTTCTATTTAGAACTAAATTACAAAACTTTTTACGCTTACGAAATATTACAAAAAAATGTTTACTACTTGTTATTTAGGCCTGAAGTTGAACATTTTTTGCTTTCTAAGGTAATAACTTTCACAATTTTAAAAGACACTAATTTTTAGTAGCATATTTGAATTCTTTGAAGTTTTTTCTACAAAAAAGCTATGGAACATTTTTGGATTGTGGTCCGTTTACTATTTATTTTTAGAATTTAACAAAAATGCTTACAAAACGCTAAAAACAGGCTTTTCAATTTTCGCTATAGCACTGCCATATGTAGGTTTAATAATAATGATAATGATGAAGTGAACAATACTTTACAAACCACAATAAGATCTTCCTACGAGTGACTCCACTGAGGATAAAATTGAGGGTGAAAAGGAAGAAACATTCCAAAACAAAGGCCTATCGGACATTTCTTTATTAAGAGATGAGGTTGCTCAATTTTCAGAGATTGGTTGTTGATACAAAATAATGTACTGTTGACAGTTTCATACTGATGATTTTGTTGAATTAGACAAAGGTGTTCAAACATTGAACTTTTTTGAAAATAATGTTCACTAGCTTAATCAAATTATTTTAGCTCAATTACGCTGTCTAACATCTGCCTCATCTTGGTCTCACCAGAAGCAGACAAATAGGAAGTAGTCAAGAGTAAATATTTACTAAAGGGATTTGAATGAGGTTTGCAAAAATACTTTTATGTTTGTGCATTACATAAAACTTCCTTTCAGTCATCTAAGTTTATAGTATGATTCTTGCAAACTATTCTATCAATTATGTTTTCCCAAATATACAGTTTTTTGTATATACCTAAATAGCTTATATCTTTGATGATGTTTTAACACGTTCGCTACCGAGCATCGCATGTATGCGTGAAACTGGACTGGAATACACACTGACGGGGACAAACCGTTGTGACATTCCAGCCTCAATAAGTTTAGAGGGTAATTTCACTCAAAACTAGATACAGTGGTTTCAAAGATTTAACATCCAAGTTAGATGCAGAAACAGATGAGCATTATTACTACATATATAATATGCATAAACATTTATAATTCGTTTAACCTTTATACCAGGCCCGCCGAGAGTGGGGGCAAAAGGGGAAAATTCCCAGGACCCGGGCAGCCCGAGAGTAAAAAAAGTTACTTCGGGGAGAAGACCTAACCTTATCTTTAAGCTTTAGTAATATGTAAAGCACAAGAACTGTCACAGAAGCAGATACAAAAAATGGAACAGTATAACCCTACAGAAGTTTGTAACATCAAGAATAACAAAAATCACAAAACGAACTGGTGTCAACAGCCACAGACCACGAGTATGATTTTGTTCAAATGAGTTAATATACTTTTTAACAACCTAAAAGGTATGTCAAGCAATACCTATTTTTTACTGTTTTCAGCGTTTTTGAAGTTGTTGCATATTGTTGAGTATTCATACTTTAAACTAGGTAAACTCACCTTTGACCATTACGTCAACTGTCTCCCGTAATCTTGACCAGTCCGGCAAGGGTGGGGATCTGTCGTTGAAAGTATGCTTAACAAGTCGCATCAAAATAATCGCTACGCTCGCTACGCATTTTAAGAAGAGTATTTTATGTTCGTACCGCAACTAGTTTTATTTACCGCTATTGTCAAGTTTGACATTTTAGTTATATTTTCGTTTAATTGCTTTCTTTCCGTAAGTGTCATCATAGTTATAAGTGAGTGTACTTTAATTATTAATTGCACTAGTTGGCCAACTCGCGGAGTGCATCACCACGTGGATCTTCATTTTACCACAAGAAGCGTCTTCACAACAACAAGAGTGAGTACAATAATTACAGACATTAATTTAGCTATGGTGACACATTTTTTTTGTAATATTTTCAATAACTAACATTTATTTTACTTTGGTCCTCCGGAATATAACGACTTCAGTCGTAACAGTGCCGCTATTTCTTATCGCTATTAAACATTTGGTCCTACCGGGGTCGGATTGGATTATAGTTCATTAGTACGATAAATACTATTTATTTTACATATTTTAGTGAGTTAAGTGATTTATGGCGCTACGCTAAGGTCATATTGACAAAACAGACATTGCTAGATTTAACTAAGATAGTTTGGATGTCGCCATTTTGTCTTCTACGTTTTTGCTAGTTCAAATTTGGTACACTGCGCATGCGTGCAATTGACGAATGGAAACTTCTGCAATACACTAATAATTGTTCACTGTAAATCAGCTGTTGTCAGTAGTTGTCATCTGGCAGTGTTTACTAACAAACAATCCAACTTAACCTCAAACAAGATTTCAATAGTTTACACTTTTACGACGCTGTTTCATTGAATGAAATTATATTCGCAACTATTTCTTAACGTTATAGTGCAACTAATATAACTTAATGAACTTGAAATATAATAAATTCAATTAATTTCAGTGTTTTATATATTACAAAATAATAAACTTTGAATTAAAATTTAATCTTTCTTTACTAACTTTATTTAATTTAGTCAACATGCGCTACTCAACTTTTTTACGACAGTCAGAATTGATCTCTGCTCGATTTATAAAGATTGCGGAAAACATTAAACCCGTAACTCAATCTTATACAATTGAAACATTGCCGCCTGCTTTTTCAAACAAGTTATTTGAGTATTTTGAACTGGTTAACAGAAAATCGAGTGACTTTGAATCATCAGTTGATGAAGTACTGGAAGAGGAATCGATTACTGATGAAAACCTACAGGAAATTGTGGGAATTCAGGACAAAATTTCCGAATTGAAAATTGCCATTTTGGCCTCAATTAAGCTAGTCTTACCTAACATTGGCGCTCCATGCTTAGATGTAAACGTTTCTGCAACATCTGTAGACACCGGGTCGGTTAAAACTGCAATTAAGTTGCCAAGATTATCGCTTCCACATTTTTCGGGAAACTTGTCTGAATGGACCACATTTTACCACCTGTTCGATAACACGATTAATCAAAACACAGCGCTTTCTGGAGTCGAAAAGTTTACATATTTAATTTCGTGCTTGCATGGCGAGCCTTTGAATTTGGTTAAAGGGTTGCCGGTAACGGCGCCTAATTACCGTATTGCGTGGGATTCGCTCCAATACAGATATCAAAATACTAGACGCTTGGTTAGCTTTCACATTTCAAAAATTATCGACTTACCACCGCTATCTGGTCATTCATTAAAACCTATTAGAACTTTTATTGATGTTTATTCTGAAAACGCGCAAGCTTTACATATCTTAAAACACGATGTGTCACTTGAATTAACTCTCTTAACGCTATTGCTCCGTAAACTCGATCAAGAGACGAGAAAACGGTTTGAGGACAAAAGAACCACTGATCATGTTTTTCCAACAATTCACGATTTAATAAATTTTTTGAAATCTGAATGTGCCCATCTCGAGGATGCACAAACTTCCACTAATTATGTCACAAAGTCAAACGCCGCTGTTAAGCTAGTCAACGAAAAACCTCGACAGGAATATAATTCATCGGTACCACCAACCAAACATGTATACCATACGACTACGTATCATTCAAACGCTTGTAATTTCTGTAAAGCCGATAGCCACAATATTTACGGTTGTCATAGTTTTCAAGAACTATCGCCAAGTGAAAGGTTGAAGTTTGCTAAATCTAATCAACTTTGCATAAACTGTTTGAGTAATGTGCACAATACCGCCATATGCAAATCTACCACCACCTGTCGCATTTGTAACAAAAAACACCATACTTTGCTACATTTAAATCATAACGCTCAACCGGGCTCTTCTTTTACTAAACCTAGCAGCTGACTAGATAACAGGAAGTACGTCCGGGGACTCGACTCTCAACACGTCACAGGAGTTCCACAAAACATAAACAAAACTGACTTACAAACATTCACAGTTAAGGCTCCTACAACAGGTTTTTCGAACTGCACCAACACTTTAAATGTCACCAATGAGCATTGCATTACTGTATTGGGGGCCGCACGCGCTTTGGTGTCTTTTGGCAACCATAAACCTGTCAAACTCACTTCATTATTAGATAGCGGTAGTCAAACATCGCTCATTACCGAAAGTTGCGCTACTTCGCTTCGCTTACCAATTAAACCTTCCGCATTGACTCTGAACGGTATTTCTAATGTTAACGCACCTATTATTGGAATCGCTTCTGTAAATATTCACACGCTTGATGGTACACCCTTAACGGAAAATCACAACGTTTTGGTAGTGAAAAACATAACACTTGGACTACCTCAATATGAACTATTTGATACGTTACGACAAAGGCTAAAATTTTTAACGCTAGCTGACCCACATTTTAACAAACCAGATAACGTTGATTTGTTAATTGGAGCAGATTTATTCGGCAAAGTCATTACCGGAAACAAAATCGATTTAGGTGAAAACCTTCCAACCGCTTTGGAAACAGTTTTCGGCTACGTTCTTATTGGATCCATTCAAACTCTGTCAAATGCAAACACATCAATCACCATGGTATCAACGTCCGACATAGATCTAAATCAAATGCTGCAACAATTTTGGGTTGTAGAAGAACCTCCTATTATTTCGCACACAACTAAGGAAGAAGTAGAATGTGAAAATCATTATGTAACCACCATATCTAGAAATTCAGAAGGTCGATATATAACTTCGCTTCCGTTCCATATTAAAACCTCTAACCTTGGTAACTCTTTCGCTATGGCCAAAAGACGATTTCTACATCTGGAGGCAAAACTAAAAACAAACCCTACGCTTAAAACCGCCTATAATGCTTTTATGGATGACTATATTCAATCAGGTCATATGGAATTAACCTCAGAATCCGTATTAAAATGTAACCATTATTTTCTCCCTCATCACTCTGTTTTCAAAGGCAATGATCCTAACGCGAAAATTCGAGTGGTTTTCGACGCAAGCGCAAAAACTGATTTAGGTTTATCACTAAATGATACTTTGCACTGCGGTCCAAGTCTACAAAACCGCATTTTCGATGTCATATTTCATTTCCGGCGTCACAATATTGTTTTTTCTTGCGACATACGCCAAATGTACAGGCAGATCCAAATAACTCCAAGAGATCAAAACTATCAACTGATATTGTGGCGCTCGGACCCCACTCAGCCAATTTCAATTTTTAAACTAACTACTGTAACTTATGGCGTAAAATCTTCGCCGTACTTGGCGATCCGCACGCTAAACCAATTAGCCAACGATGAAGGCAAGAATTTTCCATTAGCATCGGAAATTATAACTAACAATATTTATGTCGACGACATAGTCACTGGCGCGTCAGACGTCACTTCCGCTAAAGCTCTACAAAAGGAACTAATCGCATTACTCGCAAAGGGCCAATTTCAACTTCGAAAATGGACTTCAAACTCGCTAGACTTATTACGAGAAATTCCAGAAACTTTCAAGGAATCGCCAATTTATTTTAGATCACCTGATCAACCGCTCTTCGCTATTTTGGGTTTAAAATGGACACCTAAAAATGATGAATTTTCATACACCATCAATTTCACAGAACACGCCTATACTAAACGCTCTATCCTGTCAATAATCGCTCGCATCTATGACCCCTGTGGTTGGCTAACACCAATCATTTTCCATGCAAAATGCATAATTCAATGGCTTTGGACATTGGGACTCTCTTGGGACGAAACCGTACCCGCGGATGTAATAAAGGTTTGGCAAACTTTCACTAGCGAGTTACCCACCGTAGAACAAATAAGGATACCCCGCTGTGTGCACTTGTCCGATGCAAAAAACATTCAGTTACACGGGTTTTGTGACGCCAGTGAGAAAGGTTATTGTGCTACAATTTACTTGCGAACCGTGGACTCAACAAATAATGTCAAAACACAACTTCTAATGGCAAAGTCGAAGGTCGCCCCGCTCAAACGAGTTTCAATTCCGCGCTTAGAACTCTGTGGTGCAAATTTACTTGCAAACTTAATGGCTTATTGTATCTCATTGATTTCACCACTTTATAAAATTAATTTATTTCGCTGTTGGTCGGATTCTTCCGTTGCTTTGACATGGATAAAAACACCGACGTATCACCTGAAAGTGTATATTGCCAATCGAGTGAGCCAAATCCAAGACTGGATTTCACCGGATCATTGGTTTCATGTGAATACGCTTCAAAATCCTGCCGATTGTGCCACCCGGACGTTACTTCCGTCTGCGCTATTAAACCACCCTTTGTGGTGGCACGGACCGCAATGGCTCTCACGCTCAGTCGAAGAATGGCCAAATACACCACCTCCGGTATTGGATGTTGTTCCCGAACTCAGTTCCAACCCGCTACACATAGGAATTTCATCAACTATTCCCGAATGGGATTTATTAACTAAATTTTCAAACTGGAATTTTCTCACACGAACACTGTCTTATGTTTTAAAATTCATACAGAACTGTAAAACTAAAACCAGAACCAACACTGCGTTGTCTCTCAAGGACTTAGAACGCTCCGAACAAGCCATAATTAAACTAGTGCAACAACAATACTTTGCAGAAGAAATAAAACAACTAAAAGCTAAGAATTCTTGCACACTGAAACTACAACGCTTGTCACCCTTTTTGGATAACAATGGACTGGTACGAGTCGGTGGACGACTCAAACTAACTTCACTGAACTATAGCGCTAAACATCCTCTGTTACTTCCAAAACCACATCATATAACACAACTCATTATCAATACTTTCCATTTAAAATATTTCCATGCTGGTCCACAGCTGTTACAATCTCTGATCACACAGAAATTTTGGATATTGTCCGCCAGAAGCATCATTCGCTCACTTATTTTCAAATGCATGACTTGCTTCAGAAACAGACCTATTAATAAAATTCCTACTATGGGTAACCTGCCAACAGAACGAGTGACACCTTCGAAGCCTTTCCTTAAGACAGGAATCGACTTTGCAGGTCCTTTCAATGTCAAAATACATACGCTACGCTACGCCAAACTAATAAAATGCTATTTATGTGTCTTTGTATGCTTCACCACGAAAGCCGTGCACCTAGAAGTTGCCATGGACCTCTCTACGGACGCTTTTATTGATGCCTTCTCCAGATTCGTGTCTAGAAGAGGACTTTGTGCCCATGTATATACTGACTGTGGAACAAACTTCATCGGCGCTGCCGCAAAACTTCAGTCAGCTTACGCCAAGATACTCCGCCAGGATGACGCCAAGACCACTTTGACGAGATATGGCACCGAGCAAGGAGTCCAGTTTCACTTTTCGCCGCCAGCTAGCCCTCATATGGGAGGACTATGGGAAGCCGCTGTAAAAAGTGCAAAACACCATCTAACGCGCACTTTGGGTTCTCAGCATCTTCCATTGGCAAACTTCATAACGCTTATCACAAAGGTAGAAGCCATACTCAACTCTCGTCCACTTACACCTATCTCCAACGACCCATCCGATCTATCTGTGCTAACACCTGGACACTTCCTAATAGGCCGACCTCTTATCTCTCTACCAGAACAGAATTTGTGTGACTCGCCACACAACCGCCTCACGCTGTGGCAACAGACTCAACGCTTCTCTCAACACATATGGAAGCGTTGGAGCTGCGAATATCTCCACACCCTACAACAGAGACTTAAGTGGTCGAAAACGGAAAAGAATCTTCAGGCTGGAGACTTAGTGCTCATCCATGAGCCCAACACAAAACCTCTAGCATGGCCTTTAGGGAGAGTAGTAGAAACGCACCCAGGCAAGGATGGAATCGTCAGAGTAGTTACGCTAAGGACCGAGACCGGCACACTCAAGAGGCCGGCGGCCAAGGTCTTCAAGCTTCCTACCACCCAATAAACGCTACACAAACGCTTCGTTGGATGGGCGCCGACCCCTAGTTCTAATGCCCTTCTTGAACTTGGTGTAGGGCAATAATTTCAAATTATACTTCGCAACGCTTTTCATACAGTACATTATGACTTTATGGACTTTATCTTAATCTTTTGAAACATTGTTTCAAGGGCGCCGCTATGTTGAGTATTCATACTTTAAACTAGGTAAACTCACCTTTGACCATTACGTCAACTGTCTCCCGTAATCTTGACCGGTCCGGCAAGGGTGGGGATCTGTCGTTGAAAGTATGCTTAACAAGTCGCATCAAAATAATCGCTACGCTCGCTACGCATTTTAAGAAGAGTATTTTATGTTCGTACCGCAACTAGTTTTATTTACTGCTATTGTCAAGTTTGACATTTTAGTTATATTTTCGTTTAATTGCTTTCTTTCCGTAAGTGTCATCATAGTTATAAGTGAGTGTACTTTAATTATTAATTGCACTAGTTGGCCAACTCGCGGAGTGCATCACCACGTGGATCTTCATTTTACCACAAGAAGCGTCTTCACAACAACAAGAGTGAGTACAATAATTACAGACATTAATTTAGCTATGGTGACACATTTTTTTTGTAATATTTTCAATAACTAACATTTATTTTACTTTGGTCCTCCGGAATATAACGACTTCAGTCGTAACAGTGCCGCTATTTCTTATCGCTATTAAACACATATATATATACAACGTTCAGTCCATTTCAAGAAACATAGTAAGTTTTTTTGTTAGACTCTGAAGCAAAGTTAATAAACAAAGTGTTTATTGTGTACAACCAATAAAAATTAAGACTGAAAGACAAAGGCGGAAAATCAGAATTCCCAGGAATTGTTACGTTAGAAAGGGTGGAGAAAGATTCCTGAGAACTTCAAGTCTTCGCATTCTCACAAAACAAAAAGGCGGGAAAACAACCAAGAATTATTGTGGCGTGAGAAAGGGGGTAATTTTCATGAGAACTTAACGTCTTCAAGTTCCCAAGTTCAAAATTGTCAAAGTTACAGACCAAGCACCGCATATGAACGGCAGACCTTCTTACATACTGATACCAATAAATCAGGTCTTTAAAATATACTAGTACAGTAAAGTCCGGTTTATCCGGCCTCGTTTTATCCGACCCCTCGGATTATCCGGCCCAGCATCCAAAGAATATAATAAAATAAATGAAGCACTATCTAAGTGATCCGAAAACATCTTACAACACGTAAGAACACCTGCAATGTAGTGACGATTAACAAATGTAAAATCTTTAGTTAAATACATTTTAAAAAGTTTTGAGCCTTAAAATTATATTTAAGTTCAATAATTTACCATAAGATATTTATAAAAAAATAGTCAATTCACTTCATATTCTTCATTAATTCATTAAATTTTAATTTCCTCCATCATTTTAATACAACTTTTAATGCAAAATTTGTTTGAGGGTTTTATACAATATTGTACGTACAGTACTCTAGTTAAAATATGTTACACTTGTAACAATGGTTGAATAAACCCCAAGATTTGGTCCATATATTTGTTGTTTTATTGAATGATTCCAATTTAAATTACAGTAGTACTGTAGAGTTTTCTCATGTACGTTTATTGGCTTACTTTAACCCTATACCGGATTATCCGGCTTTTATGGTATCCGGCCTGGTACGCCGCCATATTAGGCCGGATAAAGCGGACTCTACTGTACTTCAAAATTAGCAGTTAAATAACAAAATAACTCTGCCACAAATATGCAAGGTCAATCATTTTAATTAAACCAGGCATCGTACATTTGCGGCAGCAGTCTGTGGATAGGAACCGGCCGTCTCATATCTGCGATGCCAATCTATGCGTACGGAACAATTTTAGTATGGTGGTAGGGAACGTGTTAAGCTATGATTGTGTTAGACATGAACCATGAAACTATAATTAATTGTGGTTTTTGCCTCATTTTCTTTGTAATTTTATACTCTGTTAGAAAATAACATCAACTCAACATTGAAAATTTTTGACAACAAGTCCCTTTATGCTTTACATGTTGAGTGTTATAAGTTTTAAATATGATAGTTTTTGTTTGTATAGGTATATATCTTTACTGTGTTTTTACATCAGGAAATATTATTATAAATTTATTCGGGAAAAATTTGTTTATTGATATTGAAAAGTTTTGTTAATTTATAATTCAAATTATAAAAGCTAATGTGAGTTATTGATACAGTTAGAGTTATCCCCTTGATTGATTCTCATTTTTAATCTTAGTACTTCATCCTTTGAAACAATATCTATAACAATCTATGATAAACTCATTCTTACATCTCCAAACCTTCCAAGCCGTTGTGGTACTGCTTGAATTACATGTTTCTGGTCTGTCAACATGGCCAGTAATTACCCATTCTTCTGTGCGCTTGAATGATGTAGGAGCAATTGAGGACGCATCACTGAAACAAACAAAACTTGCTGTGTAAATAAAAATAATAATTAATTTTTATCTGTGTGCTTATTTTAGGCTGTCTCTAACTTTATTGAAGCCATTTTAACACAGTTTATTCCTTTACTACAATCGATTCCACGCTCAACGTGCAGTACACACCCATAAGCCATGTTATCCATACGACAGTCTCAGCGATAGTAGCCAACTAAAAACTCCTTGCAACGCTCGGTCAGTTGACGCAACCTGCATGACAATAAACATGATGTTCCCTGTAAAGGTAGTAGCATGTCTATTCTCCCGTAAGACCTGTACTGCACGGTGAACCTGGAATCGAGTGTAGTAAGCACCCGTGAAAAATCACAGATAGTAATCTAATCACAGACAGTATTTAATTAATTTAAATACACATCTGAAATACATAATAAAAATACTACTTAAAACAACAGACTTTATCTAGGCCTACCTAACTCTACTGACGGGGATTTTTAACTCGGTAAATGTGTACAATTATAACGGTTATAAAACTGTAAGCCAATTTGTTAACATTTTGTATTTATAAACCTTATTACACAGTATATCTAAATAAAGATAAAAATATTATCTTTTAATTGCTTTTTATTTCATAATAATAGATCAAATGATTTATAAGTTATTAATTAATATTGTAATGAAGAAATTAACAATGGAATGTGTTTATATGTTATACAAAGATGTACGAATGTTTCCGAAGCTAAACGGATGAGTATCTGTTCTTTAAATTGGTATAAATGAATATATTAATAATAAAAGGTTGTGTTTACATTCATTTTATAATCTCAAAGCCAATCTTATAATGAATTATAGCCTATATTAGTTATTTAACTCATATTTAAAAAAATAAACTTCACAAGCCTTACATTATTAATTAAAGTTGTAAATAAAACTCCAAAGTATAATCTATGCTAGGTTTTTTTAAGTATTGCAGGTGATGGGAGAAATCAGCTGTTATATTATAATATATTGTTACTCACGTACAGACATACAGGATGTTCACTCGCTTTTATAGGAGTTGATAAGTAAACTGTTTTGTATTTTTTTATTGGTTCCGACTTCCTTATGATTTCTTTAAACTAATTGTAATTATTTAAATTCAAAGCAAATTCAATCAACAAAAAGCTGCATTTGACTAAAGGTAATATTTTTTAAATACTTAATTTATACTCAATAGAAAGGGTTAACAAACTGAGTCGAAGATGTTGAAATATCAGGTAAGAGGCACAAAAAATAAATTGCTAAAGTGAACAGAAAATTGATTACAAAAGAGTTTGAAAATAAGAAGTAAACAATTATTTCAGATCTAAGAATTAGTAAACTATTAATTCTGTCTTGTTCAAGTGATTACCTTTGTGACAGAATAAATCTGAACCTATAAGTCAACTACAACGTTTTATGTTGGGGTCAAAAATATATGAGATATATGTTTTAATTTGTCAGCCAGCCATAATTATATTTCTAAATACTTCCAAAAACAATTATTCTGTAAGTTTGCATAAGTCCACTCGAAGCCATCATAATTCGACAATCGTGCACAAAGTTCGTGGTACCTCGCAGTCGCTGTTGCCTTCTCAATTGTTACCCACAGATTCAGTAACATGCTCACAGATTCACACCCGATCGTAAAACATAATATATGTTTACGATGTAATGCTGCCAGATTGTTAACAGATCTACCAACATTCTTCAGTGTTTAATGCTGCATACAACACAGAATATAATTAACAAAATAAATAAACACTGATGTATGCAAAATAAATATTTTGAGAAACAAGGTGATATATCCTCCTTTCTACGGACAAGTTTTTGTTCCTCTAAATTATTTATTTTGCAATGCATCAGCAAAAGACACTAAAATGGCAGAACAGTTATGTTAATAATAAACCAGTAATATTCTAGGACTGTTTCCTGAAATAAGGTATCCGGACTTAGGTCAAATAAATAACACTTACCAGTTCTGTAAAACAATATTAAGTGTGCACATTTCCATGTCATCATCCGTGTACACAGTTAGGTCGAAGTCTTCCCTAAACAAGTTGCCCTTATCATCCAACAAGTTATTTCCTATGTCAACATGAAATTGATTGAAATAACCAGTTTTTTTATCGGTTCTGGAATCAGATTGTCTAACTATAATATTATCAGTTATATCAGTTAGTTGACTTGGCGGTGGATTGGTACGGTAGAACAAGTTTACCAATGCATAGTAGTACTCATCTGAAATCACATGAAATTTTAAGTGATTTAAATTGAAGTACTAATTATTTTTTTATATGTCTACAAAACAATATATTTTTGTTTAAATTATACACCTAGTACTTTTAATTTGTTTATTCAGGGTGTCTAGTAATATGACCTTTTGAAATTCCCTGACTTTTTCCTGACATTTCCCTGACTAAATAACTTTTTCCCTGACCAATTTTAGAAAAAAGCACAAACAAAACCATGCTAATTTAATTTTAGTAGGCCTATATCAATCAAATTATATTGGTGAGCAAATAAATTTTGAGGGAATTAATTAAATACTTAATTAAACACGCTAATATCAATGAATACATATACTATAAGAAGGTCACTCGCAATGGAAAAAAGTCAGCACAATTTATTCCAAGGTTTAGTAACTGACCAAGGCGAGTGCTAGTGTTTTTCCCTCGCCGTCAGGGAAAGAGGGAGAAACGTGGTGGGGGTCTGTGAGTGCGTTGAACCTTCTTGCTTTTGAGGGAAGCTATGATGCCAAGTTGACCTGACAGCAAGACGGGTGTTGGGGTGCAGTGCATAACCCTCAGAGTCAGAGAGAGCTGTCATGTGAGCAAATGAATGAACGATTGTTTGCAACTAAGCGGGGTTCGTTAACACTTCTGTCCAGTGAACTGTTAGAACTAAGTAGCCAGTTTCTGGCGTGGTGTTTGTGGTCAGGGACTTCGATATACAATAATAAATCAATTGGATTACAATTAATCGGAAAGTTCGTCAAAGGGGAGACTTGGAATCAAACCCATGAATCTGTAAATTAATAATTTATAGTGTCTGTAAATATTTCTGTATTTGCTACGCAATCCTGTTCCAAAGGTTTGAATCTTAAAACGTAGGAATCAAACCCATGACTCTATAAATCAATAAATATATCACGTATCTGTACATATTCCCAATTTTTAATTTGACAGTTTATAATCTACAGTATATAAGCGGGTAACTTTGTAGACACAATAATAATTATTATGCAGTTGACTATTCCTATAGCTGATACATTTGGATTAGTGACCCTTTCTACCGTTTTTAACAAATTTCATGAAAATCATAGGAGATAGAAAAAATTATAAATAACGAAGTTGTAGAAAAGCTTAAATATTTTTTCAATTTATGACATATATATATTATATATTATATAAAACAAAGTCGGGTTTGTTAAAACACTTATAACCCAAGAACGGCTGAACCAATTTTAATAATCTTTGATTTATTAGATTTGTCTCCACCCAGAATAGCAGGATAGCTATTAAAATATCGGAAAAATAAATAAATAAAATTAATTAAACACACAAAATAATAATATATTTAGGCTACATTCATAACCATAGCAAACAATTGAATAAAATTTCAGATAAACAGTTGTTCAGCTTAATAACACAATAATTTTAATATTGGCCTAGAATAAACTAACAGCTGTTACAACAAACTAACAAATTGCAACCAATATATTTTTAGGTTAGGTTTACAAAATATTATTAAACACACAAAACGTGTAGGCTTGCGTTACATTATTAAAATGTAGGCTTGCGTTAAGATAATATTGTATAAAGAAGTTTCCCTTGCTGTTTGTTTATGTAGACATTTTACAAATAGCCTATATTGTAAAAAATAAAATTGTGTAAAAGTGATCTGAATTGATTTACAATATCATATAGGTACAAACATTATATTTTTTATAGCTGGTTCAATAATATTTTTGTATATTATTTACAATAATATTGTGGTAGGCCTATTTGGCTTTTATATATAGATTTAACTCCGTTATTTTAATACCTAAAAATTATGATTGTACTGTGATTAATACTGATGTACTTATAAAATTCCAGGTGAATAGAATTAATTAATTAATTTATATAATTGTAATAATGAAACTAATTATAACATCAAAGCTAACAACAAAGCTAAAATGGTAAACACAGCTTCCATTTGTTGTAAATTACATTCAATAAGATTTTAGATAAGAATTTGCTAAAATCTAGGTTAAATTATATGTGGAACATTTTTGTTAGATCTAGGTATATTTTTCTCTAGTACAAAATAAACAAGCTAAAAAAAATGTTTAGTCATAATTCAATAATACTGACTTTGGTTTCGACTTTACACATTCAAGGCCAGTATATTTTTAATAAAATAATTGTCTTGCTGAGATAATTAAGTGGTCACTCTGTCACTCTACCCGTCATATTGAATCTGATTCCCATAAGAGAAATGCTGCAGAATAAGTAATTTTTTCCTGTAGTTCGTGGAATAAATTAAAAAATTTGGTTTCATTTTAAGTACTGTCATGTTATGCGGATGTTGATTGCTGAATACATTTTCAAAAACTGTTTGATTGTTTTTATAAACGTATGATATAAATAGTAATTTTTTTTTACTCAGTTGCAAAAAGAGATATTGCAAAAAACCTTAGCAATTAACACCCACAATCTATTTTACTTTAAGAAAAAAATACAGCTTTCGTTTTTTGATAAAATAACACAAAACACATGCAATGATGTGTAAAAATTATATACACGCATTGTAAATAACTGACAATCTTAATACTAACCAAATTAAAATATAGGCACGCATTGTAAATAACTAAAAATCTTAATACTAACCAAATTACAATATAGGCAATATACAATATAAATTTAAACATTTGAGAGATTGGATGAATTCGTTAAATAAAACCTAGACATGTTTGATTTTCTTTAGTTTCTCGTTGAGCTTCGCCTCGGCGGAATTTCTTTTCTTACCAAACTTCGTTAAAGCTGCATCTCTTATGTCATTCCTCTTCCATTTCAGGGAGTAGAAAAGTTTACATCTTACTAAGAGACGTAATATATACAATCTATGGTCAGTACATTCACCTGAAAACCAGTGCGGGTACAACAAATCAGTTTCAAAGGCAATGATGTCGGTAAGTTTTTTAAAAATCTGCGTACCACTGATGAGTTTGTTGAAGTGTTCCGAATAAAGTTTGACCTGGTCCTTGATCACACTGTAGAACTTGTCTGTCGGTCTGCTGAGAGCTGCAAGCTCCCCTGTATGGCGTATAAATGCCTTGAATAACAGTAATTGTTCTCTTTCAATGTTTACGCCTAGGTTAGGATTGAGCAAGTCCACCGGACACACATTGCACTTAAACTTTTCCACGCACTTCCTTCCTAGCCAGCCTCCAAGGTAGCAAACAACATTTTCTTCAAGAGGGCTCATAACTATGTTTTGTTTCACATTTTGATCTGAAAACCAATTCGAGGTGGTGATTTCATCACTAGGAAGATCGGAAAGTGTTGGTCTTGCAAGGCAGTCGTTTAAATTTTCTGTAGTGCTCGTAGTGGGCTCTTCTTCGAGAATGTCGATACTGAGTTGATGATCTTCATCTGGCTCGCAATTTGCACTCCCAGGTGGGTCCATTAACCTGACAGAGATGGAGTGTTGAAGACATTTTCTAAATTAATTGGCAGATGGATTGCTGTTGTAACCAGATCGATGTCGAATTACGCCAAACAAGTTTTCGATTGGGTCTTGGTTGAGTCTTCCTGTTAGTAAAAAGCTATTTTCTTCTTGAGTAACTTCACTTGCCAGATCAATGATGCCTCGAATCGTTTGTTCTAGACCATCGAAACAAGGAGGCCTGGGACGGCCGCTAATGTTCCAAGTCTGTACAAAAGAAAGAGATTCGTTGAGGCACTGTAGCGATCGTTGGTTATTCGCTGACAATGGCTGTTTTAGCGGATTTTTATCATTGCAGTGCTTGCTGTTTAAGCAGTCCGTTAAGTCATTCATTCTTCCAATGAAATCTGCAGTATCTGAGGCATTTGGATGACGCAAAACGCCTAGATGATTGGCTGCCTTCATCAATGGGCAGCAAGTTTGACGCTCATCTTCTGAAATGCCTGGGGATTGAGATGACGCTCAGACAGTTTTGGAGCAGCCCTGCAATCTGTAGCAGATTGGAAATCAATTTCAAAAAAACGTCTTACTGCACCCCATGAGACAACTTTATTGTCAGCAATTAAGTCATGCCTTAGGAGATTATTCCTAACACATTTCATTAAATGTGGATAATCGAACAGGCATACTATTTTGTTAGAATGGTAATAATAATAAACGGTACCAGAAACTGCCACATACTTTCTCACAAACATATTTAAATTACTAAACAGATTCACAGTGACTTGTAGGGTGGGGTAGGAAAGTTTTTTTTATTAAAGTTGGAGATTAACTAATAAATATTATTATTATTATCTAGAGAGAAAACTATTCGATCGATTTCAAACAAATTTGCACCAAACACGTCAATTAGGACTTTATAGATGCACGTAAAAAGGTTTTGAAAAATTTTGAAAAACAACCCCCTTTATGGCCAAAAAAAACCCCAAAAATCAGTTATTATTATTATTATTAGCTAAACGAGAATTTTTAGAAAGATGCGGGTTTCTGTATATGGTAGGGCACATTAAAGGCTACAAATTAGCCAAATTTTATCAAAATCGTTAGAGCCGTTTTTTTATAAAAAAATAATAACTGATTTTTTGAGGGTTTTTTGGCTAAAAAGGGGGTTGTTTTTCAAAATTGTTCAAAACCCTTTTTCGTGCATCTATACAGGCGTACTGGACATGTCTGGTGCAAATTTGGTTGAAATCGATCGAATAGTTTTCGCTCTAGCTTTGTATACATACAGACATACAGACATACATACAGACATACAGACATACAGACATACATACAGACATACAGACAGACATTTTGTAAAAATCACTTTTTTGGACTCAAGGGGTCCCAAAACGGATATTTCCACAAAAATCTCAACATCGATTTTTTTTGCGATCACTATACTTTCTCTATACTATAGTATAGTGAGAAAGTAAAAAAAGGAGCCTGCTTGGTTACGCCCATTATTTTCATAGCGGCGGCATTACTTGAACCCAAATCTGAAACTATTGCCTTTACTTGCAGATTTGTTTGGAACAGTTTCTCGACACAAATGTCATACAACAAGGCCAATGTGCGGCTGTTTACCGAGTTGTGAGAAAGTGTGTAGGCAATTGGACACTTCCATGGATGTTTCAGCCCTCTTACCATAAATACAACTGCATGCGTGGCTATTTTGTCACTTCTTCCCAAAGGGCCAAAATCTTCAAACCCCTCGATTAAATCTAGCTTTGAATTGTAATCGAGTGACTTTTTAATTGACATTTCATCGCACATCAGGACACATTCCTTTTCACTACTGCTCATAGAAGATGCCTTCAGCTTAAGTTTTTCAAATATATCATTTGTGAATCCTGGCGTAAGATTGTGGACATTAACCCATTTTTTAATTAGCGTTGTACAAGGCAGTTTATATCCTTTATTTCTTAAATAAATGTACAGACTAGGAGATTTATAGAACATTGATAGAGAAATGTATTTTTCATCTTCGCTCCATTCTCGTCTCTTTTGGTGGCGCAGTTGCATTGATATAAATTCAAGGGGTTCCCCAGAAACGTGTTTTGCTATTTGGACTATCAAATCTTCAACTGTCAAAAGTGTTCGTTTCTTTTTTAAAAAGGATATACTATTACTTTTCTTTTTTAGTTGTGATTTTTGTCTGCTAACCCTGAAGATAAGTTTTCTTTTTCTTGGAGTGACTTTTATTGCTACATCAGTATTGTCAATGTCGTTAATGACAAGGGGTTTTATGTCATCAAAGAAGTCATCAACAGCATTTGTTTTTGACATTTCTGGAAGTTCTTGAAGAGTTTCAGTTTTTGTTGTCGTCCTTCTTGCAACATGTGATTCTCCAGAAGTCAGCTGTCCAATCTGTGTTTGGATCTCATTTTCATTGGTTTCATCGCGTTCTTCAATTAACACATCTTGCATCTGGGGTCCTTCTTCAAACCATGGTATTGGCACAGCATTGTGCACAAGTTTATTTTGCAAGCTGTTTGTAAAAGATGGCGTTTTAAAATGTCTCGAACATATCCTCCGATTGCCTAGTTTTTTATCCGGTAGGTCACAAAAATCGTCTCTTCCGCAATTCACAATCCAATCAATGCACCTGCAAAAAGGGAATATGTCAAAATACCTATATTTAACCAAGATCAAATTGGAAATGGAACGATGGGAAATTTAATTCCCCTCTGACGATTTTTCGTAAAAACCGAGATCCGACCAACCGTTTAGCCGCTATAAATAAAGAAAGTAGGCGTTGCATTGGCCCCTTTAATTGGCCATGCCATTTAAATCGGGACAATTTTTCCCGTTTTTCGTCTTAGCGGGAACTTACATATAGAAAGTGAATTTCGTCAACATCAGTCCATAAATAACAAATTTGAGTTTTTACTTTCGCTTAGCTCGCTTCAAAAATAAAATTAGT
>JAGFPH010005134.1:43615-67080 GCA_018207615.1 Philaenus spumarius
GGGGCATTCTGAAAATAGCTCAAAACAAGCATGTCAAGTAGTTAGAAATTAGTTATAATTCAGAGTCATGTTCACTATCAATACCAAACTCTGGGTCTTTATCGCTATCATATGGATCAGGTTCAGAAGGGTTTTCCAAAAGTCCCAAAACAAAGTTTTCAAAAATAGTATTTTTGCCATCTGTAGGCATAGCAGTCAAACGTGGTCGTCCATGGGACGGGCCTGGTAAGTTTTCAAATAGTTCCTCCATACTGCATTCAAAACCGATAATTTTCGCACTATAATACTCAAAATTTACATATAAACATCCAAAATCGCACTAAAAAGCACAGTCAAAACACAGTCGCATAGCAGACTTCGCACGTCTGAGAGATGGAATCCGTGACTAACTCGCAAAAAAGAACTATGGCGGGAGAACTAGCCAGCAAACAAAAACAAGACCTTCACTGCTCATGGACAACGAACCAACTGAGGAATAGGTAGTGGGGAGGAGTGGCGGTAACAAGTTTCAGCGAATATATACAGGTTTTTAATTTCGCATACGTCTCTCAGACATACCAAGTCAGTTAAGGGTTAAGGCATTTTTTTAGGTATAAGATATTTTTGTTTTTAAGAGCTCATTTTAACATTGTCTTTATTTTAAGTCAGTTTGTTTTCCTTGGCACCTTTAAGGCGAAACAACCACAGTAATAGTATGGTAATTAGTTTTCTTTTGATGATGTTTCATTTGTATGATGAATATTGAAACAGGAATAGTTAGAAACGAACAGCGAGGCGGCTGAAAGAAAGAAAACGTCATCAAACAATAATGGAAAACAAGTATGTTCTAGGAAGGGCACACGGACGACTATGGTACACCACACGCTTCTGGTAACAGGGATGATCATAAACCAGGGAAGCGTTACCGCCAGTTGCGGTCACCACGGGAGCATACTTCAAAACCATAGCAGCAGAATACCTATATGAAGCAACAATCCCATTAACCTACATTTTTCCCGTCAATCCTATGTCCCAAACAGCAGTTCCCAACCCGATCACATTTTCTTGTTTAGAAACAGCGCCAAGCCAGTGTGCAAGGCGGTAGCAGCCATTGGGGAAGTGCAGAGAGTGACCCAGGAAATATAACGGCATTCAGTCTCCACGCACGACTGGAACAACAGTAGAGGATGTCATATGACAAGGGCAATCAAGTCAATCGGGGATGTCTTCCATTGGTTTTGTGGCGCAGCAACGGACGAAGGACACAGTGTATGAAGAAGCGGACGGCGCTCACGGGTTCCAGGGATGTGTTTCATGCCTCGACAGCTGATACCGGGTCGCTATCTGAAGGGTGCGCTGGTTCCTTTCCCCAAACATTTGACATTTGTAGTTTTAGGTATATGGTTAGATTGTTATATTGTTGAATTGCTATGTTGTTAGATTGTTGTGTTGGTACGTTGGTTAAATTGAATAGCCTGGGGTTAAATTGGGTTAGTGCCGTCTTTTCCCAAGTTTAATTTGATTTCTTAATGGAAGAAATATTATAATACATAGTTTTATTATTAGAAACAAAAGGTGAATAAAATAGTAAATCGTTATTAGTAAGTAGCAAATTGGTATGATATAGTTATGGGTGAATGAAATAATGTAATAGGGAATGCTTAGTTCATAGTTCTTATCACAATAATACGTTGTTTCAAAGTGAAATAATGTCCGTTGGGTTCTAGTTTATATTAATAGTTTGTGTGGTTTCACCACTAATATTTAAAAGACAGAACGTAACCTATATATAATTAGAATGGTCTCACCAAAATGGTATCGATTCTTCTTTATCGTTTTAACTTGGAATTGGGTTATATTTGATCAGATCTGTATTTTCGATTCTTCTTCCAATCTTGTTGGTTGTCTTGAATGGTTAAATTGGGTACGAAAGTATCTAATTTATTAAATTGTGTTGCACAAACCAATTCGGCAACTGCTTACGTTGGCAGCTTTTACAAGAAAATCATTTTTTCACTGTTGTTACACTCCGGGTGGTGGTGTTTGTAACAGTTTATAAATGAAATGGTTAAACAAATTTCTCTTTTCGAGTATTAAATTGTTTTTTGAAAAGTGCAATTATTAAAAGAATAATTAATAGTTATTTTATAGTGGGAAATAATAGATAAATTGAATAAAATACTTAAATAACTCCATATTACTGGTACCTCTTTTATAATCTAGTTTTTGTATGTTTATAACTTAAAGAAACTAAAGAATCTGATTTGGTATTCCATGTAAATTCGCGGTCTAATCACAGGTAAGTTCTTCCGTCGTGGGCGTGGTTAACAGAAATAACAAGTCTTCTGCAGTACGTGGTAAATGATTTTTTAAGTTGGTTTTCCAATTGTCCCATTCTAGTGGTGTATGTTTGATAATTTTGTCAAAGACCTTTTGTGTGTAAAAAGGTTCTTTCCATTTATAGGGTATGTTGGTTTTTCTTCAGAGTTTATGGTTTTCATGTAAATTGAATTTTCCTGACGGTTTCCGCTTTAAACTTTTTATTCATTAGGCGAAGGTATTGACTTTCAAATATAGATATTTAATGAATAATTTAATATTAGGTTAAGGTAGTGATTTTCTTGGATTGATATAATAATTTTGCGTGATTTTGATATGGGAAGTGCATGTCAAAAATATCGGGAAGTAATTTTAATTGGTTTATTTCAGTTTTGAAAACCGGGTTAATTAACAATTTGCATCTTTTCTGGAAGTTCGCATATTCTCCGCTAGGTGTCGTTAGGCTACACAAATCTAATGACTGGCATTCTGAGATTGTACTTTCTCCCTCTGGTTATTTTTAATAGAAATCTCGATATTCTTACATTTAAATTTTATTATATATTTTGAATTGTTATAATTATCTCCGGTGTAATTTTTCCTGAAAATATTTATTTAAATGTTTTCATGGGAACAAAAAAAAAAAAAAAAAAAATAACAATGAGAAATATTAACCTCTAAATAAAGTAAGTAACTTATTGATTGTTTGACAGTTCTGACCGGTTTGTTTACTTCGGGTGGGGTCATTAACCTAGTTGTCAATCAGCTGTGATTGTACCATTTTCGTATTCAAGCATGTCGTGGGTGTTGTGTTTGTATTTTTTAATGGCCGTTATGTGGTAAGGTCCTTTAATACTTTGGTTATTTATGTCGCATATATAAATAGGTTGACATTCCTATTCTTTTATAAATTTTGTATTGTCCATGAAATACCTCGAATAGTTAAATAGTGTCTCTCCTTCGGCAGCGTTGGATGTGGGAAAGTTTTTAATAAGTACCAAATCGTTGTTTTCAAAAGAAGTGGGTGTTAATTGAGAGTTTAGTTTCGCTGCTCCCCTTTCTTATTTAATTTGAATCCTTCGTTTAGCTAAACATATTTTCGTTTCAATAGGAACATCTATTTTGAACGGGTTTATTAGATATGATTCCCAAAATCATATGTTCCTTTTTCCTAGTTGCAATTCGTTAGGAGTGAAATTCGTAGTCTCATTATATACTTCGTTTAGCATAGTGTTTATATCTGAAATATAATGAGCCCAATTTTTATGTTTTCTTGAGCAATACGTCCTCAAACATTTTTAACCTTGCGAATCGGTCGTTCGGCCATATTCGTTTTGGGATGGTAATAAGGGTTAAAAATGAGTCCAATTCCAAGATCTTCTAAAGTTTTGACCAAATTTTGACTTCGAAATTGTGTCCCGTTGTCGCTCTGTATACATTTTGGAATACCATACGTTGGGAAATGTAATTCTAAAAGTTTCTTTAAAATCGTTCTTGTGTTTGCGCATCTTATGGGGTATAATTTAACAAACTTTGTGAAGATATCCAAAACAATAAAAATACTTCACAAAAAACAATTAAATATAAAACAAATATATTTAACTCGTCCAATACTCGTTGGAAGGGGTCCGATTATATCGACAGCGAGATGATAGTTCTTCTCTGTACACAAAATACCTGTAGCTACCCCTACTGAAGGATGGGGATTGCTCTTGCACTTTTGGCATGGATCACATGTAGAGAGTGTTGTACAAATTTGTCGTCCCATATTTTTGAAAATAAAGCTTTTTTGCTCCACAGTGTAGGTAATAGGTGTGGCATTCCCAGATTAGTCGATTAATTAGGTTTTCGGGAATTATAATTAACCATCTTTGTTGTAACTGTTGATAGAGGATATTATTATGGATTTTATAACGTTGAATCCGACTAGAATTATTGTCAATAGAGTTTGGTTGATTTAGATTTTGAAAAATTTGGAGTAAATTTTGGTCTGAGTTTAAGTGTATTGAAATATTCTGTAGTTCATGTAATAAGTTGGGATCTTGTGTTCTTTCAATATAATCCATGATTTACTGATATTGCTCATCTGATGAATTTGACATAGTATGTGTAGGGAATCGGCTTAAAGCATTGGTGGTACAGTTTTCGTTACCCTTACAGTGCTGTATTTTAAAGTTATAATCCTGTATTGCAAGGATCCATCTTGTTAAGCGGGTGTTCAAAAGTTTGCACGTCTTCAAGAAAGTAAGAGCATGATTGTCTGTTATGACTGTCAGATCCGTTCCATAAACAATATATCTGGTTTTTTGTAAACAGTAGATAATAGCTAATAATTCCTTTTCTGTGGTGGTAAAACGTCGTTCCGTTGGTTGTAGCGACCTTGACATAAAAACTAAGGCTTTCTTTTCTCCTTCATTATTTACTTGGTACAGGTGACCTTCAATAGCGACGTCCGAAGCGTCAGTTTGTAAATGAAAAAGTTTCTTGGGGTCTGGATGGTGTAAGATTTGAGTTTTAAGGAATAAGTTTTTTATTTGTGACTTCGTCTGCGTTTTTTATAATGACTCGTTTCAAAACCTATGTTTCATCATCAGATTATTTAGTAAATAAATTAACAGTTCACATTAAAAAAACACAACAACATACAAATCACGACACATAACACATATAAATTGTCCGGTAGACGTCTACTACGGTGGGCGGTCGAACGACAACTCAAACTGATGTCGTCCAATTAAATTTTGCCTTTTTTGAAGTAAGACGTAAAATTGGTTGTATTGTCTCGGAAAATCTGCTTAAAAACTTGTTGTAATAATTGATGCAACCAAGAAATGATTTGAGTTGTCTTCTAGTTTGTGGCGTTGGAAAATTTAATACGTTTACGTCTTTCGTGCGCCGTTCAAACAGAAAGCTACGTTTAAAACGTAAGCTCCCCCCATGTTTGAATTAAAGAAGCTGTCTTCGAATTATCCATAATTTTTTTACATTGATATCATATTAAGTTCAAGGGACCAAACCGAAACTTCGAATTAACAGTAATTTCGAATTATCCAAGTTTATAAGCATTCGAATTATCCAAGTTCTACTGTATTGAGAAATACTGACAAGTGGGAAATTCAAAACTCAATTTTCTCACGCTCTCGTTCAAAATAAGACATTTGAAATTGATATATACTTTTATATAGTTTTATTTAGAACTAAATTCCAAAACTTTTTAGAATTTTTAAAAAATTTCAAAAAATGTTTACTACCTTTTATGTCGGTCTAAAGTTGAACTTTTTCCTTTCGTTCAGCTTAAATTTTAGCTCTCTAGCTTTAAGGAAAGAATACTTATATTTATTGATTTTAGGAGTTGTTATTACATTTTCAACCCTTAACAGCACATAACAAAATGTAAAACTGGTTTAATTTTTATATGTATCTTGTAAGAAATAAATGTACAAAATTTCAGATCTATAGCTTTAAGGAAAGTATAAAAATAAATATTTAAATTTATATTTAATAAATATTAAATATTAATAAATATTTATAGTAAATATAATAAATAGTTTTAATATAAATATAGTTTTAAATATAAATAGCTTTAAATAAATAGTTATAGTTTTTAGGGATTGTTATCACATTTTCAAAACTATAGCATCACGTAACAAAATATAAAACTCATTTACTTTTTATATGTGTTTGTAGGAAATAAATGTAAAACATTTCAGCTTTAAAGAAAGTAAACAAACAACATTTGTTGTTTTAGGGGATGTTTCAGCCCTTAAAGGCCAAATATTTTCAAATCCTATCTTAGTAAGCTTCTAGCGCCTATGAGCAATATGTGTACCAAATATGTCACGTCCTTGGCGGTATTAAATTAATATTTATAAATATAGGGGTTGTTCCTAAATTTCACCCCTTAGCAGAACATGATAAAACGTAAAACTGTTTTTTTTTTATATGTATCTTCTAAGAAATAAATGTACAAAATTTCAGCTTTCTAGCTTTAAGGAAAGTATAACAAACAATGTTTATTGTTTTAGGGGTTGTTTCAACCCTTAAATGCCAAATATTTTAAAATCTTTTCTTAGTCCGCCTCTATCAAATATGTGTTCCAAATTTTACGTTCCTAGGCCGTATTCAATTAATATTTATAGTTTTGGGGATTGTTACCCCACACAGCATTTCACCCCTTAGCAGAACGTGAAAAAATGTAAAACTGGTTTACTTTTTGTATGTATTGTGTAAAAATAAATGTACAAAATTTTAGTTTTCTATCTTTAAGGAAATTATAACAAACAATACTTATTGTTTTAGGGGTTGTTTCAACCCTTAAAAGTCATATATTTTAAAAGTCTTTCTTAATGCGCCTCTAGTGCCTATGACAAATACATGTACCAAATTGCACGTTCCTAGGAGGTAGTTTCTGTTTAGATATATAAAAGCAATATTTATGGTTTTAGGGGTTGTTTCAACCCTTACAGGATAAATATTTAAAAATTCTTATTTATTACTTCTCTAACCCCTGTGACAAATATTTCTTTACATCTTTATCTCTATAATTCTCTATCATAACATCCCAAAGGGCTGGACGCTTTCTTACTTCATCAATCAAAACACTTACCATACTCATAAATGCATTTAAACAAATCACAGCATAAACAACTCCGGAAAGCGGACGATGTACACAGAAAGACGTGGTGGGAACAGCTCAGTGCACTTGCGCGAGTCGAGATACGTTTGCGACGCTTAGCTATCCGAGGTATTTTGCTTTTCCTTATTAATACGCCGCTGATGTCTGCTACGTATTAATACTTTTGTGTGAAGTGACCCATTTGATATAATTGTGAGATACGTCTCAGACGTTACAAAGACGTCGGCGGAGTATTAATACGTTCTGTGTGAAGTGGCTTTTATACTTTAAACATTCAAAACGTTGGAAGATGCATTCTGTACTGTAGTGACGCTGTGAATAAAACAAAAATGGCTAATCGATATAAATTCTAGTTTAACTGCTTAAAAATGCAGAGTGAAAGCATGCGGCGCTGTTGTGTGGCCAAAAAGTGAACTATCTGGTTAGACAAAATGCCCCTGCAACTGTGATAGATACTTCCCCAATGCTTCTTTGTTCAGGAGTTAGTTTTGACTAGCTTGCAAGGCTTAATGTAGCTTATTGTTATGAAAGACTCAATGTAAGGTTTTGAACGTTACAATCATATTGTATTTTAAAAAATCCCATAGGATTACCTACACATTTATTTGTAATTTTTAAACATTTTTTGTTTAGACTTTTTGAAGAAAAAAACTAGTACAACAGCTTCTGTTACGGCAAGCTTGTCAGTATTTCATCATCAGTGGCTCAATGATACAAAACAATTGTCCCTGACTGGAGGAATCCTGCTCAGTACTTGGATACGGATACATTATCTTTGGCACAATACAATAGCTCATTACCACTTACCATTAGGCAATAGGTTGCAAAGAGAAGCAGGAGCAATTTTATTGGTCAAACATATACTCCTTGGACTGCTTTTTCTGAATGCTCTTGATGTTAATATAATGCGTTGATGTTGTCCATCCGCAATGTCAACATATATATCGTTAAATATTCCACGAAATGATATCATGAGCTGAACAACTTGCAAAGCTTTTACTATAGGTTTGTAAAGTACCTTTACATCTGTTATATAACCTTTTCCATCTGTAAAAAATATAGATTCAAAATTAGATCACTAGGCTACTTCCAATTTTTCATTCAAAAATTGAGGAATTTTCTTATTTTTTTTTAAGATAAAAATTTTGATTGGAATAAAGTTCATCATACTTCAATTTTTAGAATCACTTAGCATCTAACTGACTGAATGAGGCTAGTTTAGAGTCTGCTGAAAATGATAGGCAAAAGTAGAGAGGAGTAGGAATGTTTTAGCCATCCAAAATATTTTAAGTATTATAAGCCTGTATATCCGGTTGTGGAAATTGTTTTACAGTTATACAAAATGTTTTCCTGATATGCCTATAAGTAATATGAAAAAAATAACCAAACCTTGTACTGAATAAAATGCTGAATATGGGAAATACAATAACATGTTTTATACAAAATTCATAAATTGTAAAAAAAATAACTTAGTAATAAATTATTATCATACTAGGCCTATATAAAAATTATTATAACAACTGACATTTTAGCAAATAACGTTAAGTATACCACTATTTGTTGAAATGACATCAGCTGATGACCTTTTTATGTAAAAATAAAATAAAGAAAACAATTTTCAGAAAAATATGTTTATTTGTCAAACGTGTTTCAACGACAAAGTCGTCACCTTCAGTGACGTGCCAGCTCATGTGTCACTGAAGGTGACGACTTTGTGGTTGAAACACGTTTGACAAATAAACGTATTTTTGTGAGAATTGTGTTCTGTATTTTATTTTTACTTTTGAAAATAATATTGTTCCACAAAGAAACACCAGCAGTAATATGTTTAAGCTTACAACTGCTTAGGATGTGTTACTTACTGCTTATGATAGTTTTACAAACTATCTATCACTGGTAGAAGTTTTTTACTTTGGATTATTTATTTAGGTTGTTTTATGATTACATTTTACTATGAAACAGAGTAGGGATGCCAACCTCTACTAAGTACATTGTACTATTGAATTGTGACTAGAGACTGTACGTTGGAACTTCAGACTATTTTTTTTTTTAAGCATTACGGTGAGATGTCCTAATGTAAACTTTAGCCATGTTTACATTAAATACGAAATATTGCCTTTTTTTAGTTTGCATATTTTAATAACATTAAAACATTGACAGGTTATATGATATAATTTAATAAGTAGAACATTTTTGTATGCATAGGTTGACATCCCAGTTAGTGATAGAACATTTAGTGGAACACTAAACATTTACTACCAAATTTTTAATAGGCCTAATTGAAGAGAGTACCTAATAGTAATGTTTTGATGAACAATCTACTAGTATATTTAGTTCTGATATACTACTATTTCAAATTACCTAACAAGCCTACCATCAAAACTAAACATCTGTCAGAGAATTTACCTGATACATTAAATTGGCATTTTTGGCCATAGTTGGATGTGCCACAGAAACACTGGGCAGTGCCAAAGAATGTTTCACATGTTGCATGATTTTCACATTGATTTTCAATGCATTTTTCTACAAAATCACACTTTGGTGGATTTTTGAAAGTAGAAGTCAATTTAGGTATAACACAGTAAAATCCTACAGCCTTATTACTGCCATCCTCTTTATCGGAAGCATATTTATCAAAACATAGAGCACAAATACCACATTTGTTGGTATCTTCTTTACTTTTGCAAAAATTACAACTTATAAAATGAACTGGAACACTCATTATTACCAAAACTTGCAACAAGAGTACGTTTTTTAATATAAAAATCATCTTAGTAGAAACTACTAGATATATCGTTCTTTGGCATGGAATTATGTAATCCAAATTAGATATTGAACTTACTAAAGTTTTATTGTTGATAACAATTTATTGTTAGTCGATATCATGTCGTAAACAATGCATTTTACTTCATTTGAGATATATATAAAAATCAAGTTTTTTTCAAAACGGAAAATTACAAACATTTTATGTAGGCCTACTTAGTGGTATATGATTAAAAACTTCATGAGCTGAATAAATTGATTCTAGAAACAAATTAATTAACAATAGAAAGTATTGATAGTTAATAAAATTGGAACTTGAAAATAAGAGGCTGATCGAATTTATAACTGAAGGACTAAAAAAGCCCTACCAACCGGCCCTACCTATTACTGCCCTACTAGTAGCTAGTTCAATAGCAATAGTTCTTCCGTCAACCGCCGCTGCCATTATAATTTTTAAATAATGTTTTGCATAAAATCTCTGAAGCTTGTGAACAATGTGAACTCGAATTGCATTAATTCTATGAAAGATTGTTTAAAATAGATCAACTGCTATTATAGATTATTAAAGTTTAAACATTATCTGGCACTAGTGGACCCGGCAATGCTTCGCAATTGCTTTATTTAATTTTAAGGGTAGTTATCAAATTTCATTCTTTTCACTTAAGTTATTGAATTGCAATTGGTGTTTATGTCAACAATTTATATAAACAATTTATATAAACAATATTTTAAACAGCATATATGTAAGTAAATAAATATATAACAACCGATGTTTGAATTGAATTAAATACAGTAAGCATTTTTCGTTGATTTTTGTTTGTGTTGTTTGGCAATCTAACCTAAAAAAGCTGTTTTGGTTTTTGAAGAATACAAATCCGATTATAAATTAGAGAAATTGGTTGCACATAAAATTGCAAATAAATTGCAAATAAAATTGTTGGTTTTGGTTCATTGTAGGCCTAACCTAAAATTATGTTCAGTTTTTGATCCATAACAGTTGTTTTATTTATAATAATATGTAACAACCGATGTTTAAATTGAATTATAATATAGTAGGCCTAAGCATGTTTTATTGATTTTTGTTTGTGTTTGCTTTTAATTTGTCAATCTAATCTAAAAAGCTATTGGTTTTGAAGAATAATAAACTGATTATAAATTTGCTAAAGTTGTTATGGTAATGAATGTAAACAAACATGTGTTACTAAGCATTTTATACGAACAGCAGTTTTTGAGCACTATGGTCTTGAGTCCATACAAAAGAGGCTGTTTAGTTTTTTCCAAATTTGAAACTTTTTCGGGAAACTTTTCAAATTTTTCTTTATATAAAAACCTAGTTCGGACTATTGCGAACATTTTTAAACAAAAAATTGCCAAATTGGTCCAGCAGTTCTTAATTGATGCGATTTCAAAGAAACAGGAATTCATTTTTATTATATAGATATTGAATATTCTGCTTAGCCCGTGATAAACGGAATGAAAGGTGTCGATTCTGAAAGTCAGTGTTCAATCAATGTACTATTGTCACTCAACATGATAACATCCGGATTTTTTAGAGCGTCATTCTGGACGGCCGTTTGATCCGAATTTAGATATTATGGGATTGTCATTTGTCCCGGATTTGTTTGTCGTTTCACAATAAATAATTCCACAAACAATAATTTATGTGTAATCCTAATCTACAAAATATATTACCAAAAATCTCAAAGTGTAGCTGGCTAAAATCGATTAACACTTTATTTATTTATTTACTCACACTACCCAATTAACAGTAGACACTTTAAAATCAATTTTAGTAACAAAAGTCAACTTTAACATGCCCTGACAAGACTTTTATAAAATGTTAATTTTAAACAAAACCTTGTTAGAAAAAAATCATTCACCTGAAAAGTACAATGACTAATTTATGTAACTATTTAACCAGTTTTATTTATTATACTAGGGGAGACCCCTGCGTGCTCAGCACGCTAACCCCCGGTGAAACCTTCTAAGCACATAGGTATGTCATGTTTTATTTATAATGAAGGTGTAGGATTAACAATAACCTCAAAACTAAGATGATAAATAATGTTAAATGTTCAAATTAAATTATTTCTTATATTTTATAACAGCGGAGGAGCGGTTTAATAGTGGTTAAAAGAACCAGCAAGGCTC
Organism: Philaenus spumarius; assembly: GCA_018207615.1. Classification (NCBI taxonomy): domain Eukaryota; kingdom Metazoa; phylum Arthropoda; class Insecta; order Hemiptera; family Aphrophoridae; genus Philaenus; species Philaenus spumarius. The sequence continues at coordinate 55,464 of JAGFPH010005134.1, forward strand.
AGGTCTACACTTTAAAACCCTAACCTAAATGCTAGAAATACAAAAATAATTGCTTCAAATTTTTAAATCAGCTGTTAATTAAAATATTTATCAGTTATTTTATTCAATTGGTTGCTATGGTAATAAATGTAAATACATTACATGTGTTGGTTTATCAGTCTAGGCCTAATCTAAGATTTTTTCCGACTAAATTTACAAAAATATTTAAATAAAAAGGTTTTTATCGAAATAAACTACATCACTACATCCTATGTTACTCAGGTATAGTGTAGCTTTTTATTAGTATAACTATTTTTCAATCGGTTCAGTAGTGCCAGAGATTACCCCCTACATAGGCTACAAACAAAAAACAAACTTTACCTCTTTATAATATTAGTATAACTAGTATACTAGTTTATAAATATTAGTATACTAGTATTTATAATATTAGTATAACATATCGTCGTAGCCTACTAATTAGCAAACCCCTAAGTCCAAAATAGCAAATTTTATAGTAGCAAACAAAAACCTTTTCATTCGAAAATATAAATTTGATAAAAAGGTTATTTATTTATAATACATTTTATTCATTATAGTTGTTCAATTTTGTTTTGGCATTAATTTTGAACTATAATTTAATTTCTTATACATTTTTAGGAGTTAAGAGGTTTTCTGACGGTTTGCATTGGAGATAGCAGGTTTTCTTATGGTAACATTAAGGTAAACTCTATAGAACTAGAAGATTTGGGAAAACAGAAATAAAATTAGTTGTTTTTGAAACAAAGTATATTTTCATCATTTTAAAATGCCATTTTAACATTACATTTTACTTGTCCAGGAATGGAATGTTATCATAAAATGGAATATAATCATTAAGTAGAATAGATTTCAATTCCTGAAGATCATCGTACTTCCGTTTCTTGATCTTAAGTCTAGAGTTGTGGAGACTGGGCAGGTTTTCAAAAGTCATAGCCCCTACTTTAGTGTTTTTCCGCTGTGGAAGATCAGTCCATTCATCATTAAAAAATAATTTGTACTGGATCTTTCCCTCTGGAAGGTATCTAAACGCTCTCACATCAACCACACAAGATGATCCTACGCCTATTCCAGGTCTGACACTTCTGTAAAATAAATGTTTATCAAAGGATTTAAAGAAACCATGTTCCAGGTACTGTACTGCATACGGTTGAGACATCCTAGCTTCTTTGACTACTGTGATGTAATCTGCCGGTACATTAATGTTTTTGTATCGCAGCCACCGCTCAATAGCAGAGTACATGGAGTCTGCTTCCATCTGTGTGTGACCGACCTCAAGATACTTTTGTTCAATAATAACTTGTTTTGTGACCGAGATGTGGAGCAAGGCATTTGAGATGTCAGTGCTTCTATTTTGGTATGCACAGCCATCACTATGGAGAATTATTTTCTCCTTACCTTCAGGCAAAGGAAGAAATGAAAGAAGAAAACTTGATATAATGCTAGCAAATTCATTTGATGATAAGAGGCCCTAGGTTTCATCCCAAAGGAAGGAGTGGCCATCCTTAGTTTTAAGATTAAAAAATGTTAGGTTATGGACAGAAAGTTTTATTTTGTATATTATTATTATGTATTATTTTGACTGATATAATGATGAAACATTTGATTTAGGACACATCAATAATGCTTGCAAGTCCATCGTAAATGTAAGGATTTTTGTGTCGTCTTTGTCCTTATCTTTTTCCATCCTGCTTTCATCTCTTCTCGCAATGTGGGTTTCATAATCTTCTTGCTCTAGATCTCCAGTTTTGAAAGATTCACACCTGTCACATAAATCCTTTTTTGGTCGAAACAGACCCAATTTGATGTCCTCAAATTTGTTGGAAAATGTACATAACTTATTGAAACGGGATCAACATTTTTCTGTGGGCACCAATCATTTTTGTAGAACTTCTGGATGTTGAATTGGGCTCAATATACAGTTTAGAAGATGATTTCTGACAATAGTGAAAAACTTTTGGCATCGTTGAGAAGAAATTCTCCAGATTCTCAATTTCCTTAGATTTTCTTGTTTTCTTTGGTGCTGAAGCATTAACGTCCTCTTGATTGCTTTCGGAAAACATTCTATCTTTTGGCTCATCAATGTCATATACTTCTGAGTCTTCATTATTACTTAGGCTCTTTTTGCCAATTCTGTGCTGTCTACGAACCTATTGCTAGAGTGTTTAAACAAAGTAATTTACAAACTCTCACTGTAGTGTTTCCTTTTTTCAAGAAATATATGCTTGAAAACATTCTTTTACTTTTGTCACATTCTTTTCTATTCCTTGCTCTAACAGTTTTGTTTTTTTGGTTAGGAATTGGACATATATTTTCTTTACTTGCCAATCCCAGCTCCAAAATTTGTTTCCTGTCATTTTCTGTAATTAATGAGCACTGTACCAGACACATTTTCTCTGTTCTTGCTTAGATATCTTGGCTTTATTTCTTTTGGTTTCTTCTTTATATCGTACTTCCACTTTCCATCGTCAAGCTTTTTTTACCAACATATTCTTTGCCTAATTTTCTTGCTGTTTTAGGCTTATTAATTTTCCAGTCTTGTGGCTGAACTTGATGGCGCTTCTTGCGTAGTTTAGGTTTTGGATCTTCCTCTAATAGGCTGCCATCATCAGCAGAGGGATACTCTTCTTCGCGGTGGTCATTTTCTGACTGTGTGTTTTCTTCTATTTCAGAATACACTTAGGCCTACTTGGTCCATCCCCTAAATATCCATCACCACCAGAATATGGTTCTTTTTCATTTAGGTTTTCGAAAAGCTGTTCTTCAGAATTATTTGTACATTTTCTTTGTTGCTCAATGATGTTAGATTGTTCCCCATCTTCATTTTCAAATTGATCTAATAAACCACTTAGGCCTATCAGTGGCGGCTGGTGAGTTATTAACTTGGTGGTTGCAATTATTTGGTGAGAATTTCCGGGGGGGGTATGGAATATGATCGCAATTTAACACATTATTTTATATGATGAATTACACGTGGAATTATAAGTTTTTGTCTTAATTACAACATTTTTAACTTAAATCCATTAAAATGGTTTGGTTACCATTACAAACAAGTGAAAAATTTGTAGTTTTCAGTTAAGGGTACTAGCCTACAAATACTACAAATAGTAAAAATTAATAGTAAAATAGTAAATAAACTGAAAAAAAACTATTTAAATCATGCATGAATAACATAGAAATCAGGCACATAATATGTTTAAATATCACTAACCTCATTTAAAAAGAAAGTCCATCCGTCTGTTCTTCAGATGGGCAAATTTAATAGAATTTTAATTTGATAATAAACATAACATTAACATAATCGAATTTATGAACTCGGGGCTCATATCCTATTTAGGAACTTGCCCTATCCTTTTTTGTTCAAAAACTATTATTTGAATTGTATGGATGTTTGAAAATAGATTTGGGATAATTGGTTCAAACATTTTGGTAAAGGTTGTGGCCTATCTTTAAAACTATAATTAAATCACGAATGGCACGAATATTAATTATGAAGAGAATATTAACAGCTTTTGTTTGGCGTCTAATCAACACTACACTCTCTGTCTAGGCCCACTCAAATTGCTACAACTTATGAAGAATAATGTAAAAAGTTTTAAAAGCATTATTGTAATAGAATCCAGATTAAATACACACACACTAAAATATATTAACACAATCTAAAACAAATAAACAACAAACGCAGCTAGCCAAAATACGAGAACAAAACTAACAACACGTAACCTCAAAATGTCTTGCATTATTCACTAAACAAAACATGAAATATGAACATCAAAGCATTCTGGCTGGCAAACCCCCTGGTGGCTGGTTGTAGAACTTTTATGCACCTGAAGGCTTTATGTGAGTTGCCATAGCAACACATTAGTTACAAATCCCCACCAGTTTCAATGCTAATAGCTGCATTAGGCTCTGGTTGCAGAAGCAGTGCGTTCCACGACGCTGCGCGCGAAGGTTGGGTTGACGTTCTTCGGCTTTTCAACGGTTTGGGGACATTCTTGGCCATAAATTTTAGATTGAAATGAGGTTGATATTGATAATGCACTGATATTTAAAGAAATATTAATGTGATTAATTTTTTGTTTTATTTCTTGGGGGGTTGTGCAATCAAACAACCACACAAGGAGCCGCCACTGAGGCCTATAGGCCTATTTTGTATTATATCTGAGTCAATAGAGACACTGGCAGCATGGTCAAATGCAAAATCTACAGATTCACTAAGACTTGGGGGATAAGGAACAGATATTAAAACATCATTACTGAGTATGTTCAAATCAAGGTTAATATCATTAAAGCCATCTTCTTTGTCAACTTCTAGGCCTATATTTAAATTAGCTTCTGCAACCATCTGGTAATTTTTGGAATCTACCTTTGACAATGATCCATCACCATTAATTATAAAAGTTCCTTCACAAGTCTCCGGTTTTTGAGCCATTTGCACAAGTTTTTTCCTCTTGATAAAAAAGTAGGTGTCTTTACAAAGAGAGGACAGAGAAGAGGCCCCATTGTCTTGGTATGCTGGAATGTAAAAATAGGGATTGTAGATAACAGCCTTTCATTTTTAAGGATCTCTAATGCAAAAAACGTAAAGTACCAATGCCTACATTTCGACGTAAAGGTAGGTCGGTGTTTAGGGCTACCTATTTAGAGTCGACAGTTGGTTAGCTAAATAAAAGGCAAAAATTTATTATACGACCCTCGGCTGATATTTTGCGCCAAATAAGTTTATATACCCAATAATAAATATCAGGTACTTTTTATTTATATTATGAGAGCATAAATTTATTCAAACATTTATCAAATCATTTAAACATAACATTTTTAAATGAAAGGCAGATTAGTGCCGATTAGAAAACCTCTTAACTCCATTTAGTTACTATGTTAACCTAAATTTTGAGTAATAGCAAACCTCCTAACTTCCAGTCAGAAAGAAAATACTCATTAAATATACAATAGCCTAAAAAATAACCATTAAATTACAAAAAATAAACTCTGATGATGACTTACTTTTTGCAAATCCCTCCATAAGTAGCGAATTAACACAGCAACCAATTTAAAATTGATATCAAACACAGCACTTCTGTTTCCTATGTTATACACAATGCTTCACCTGGGAGTTAGTAGGATGGCCAATTCATAAAATGAAATCATGGAGATAGAAGGTTTGCTATATTCACTTTTACAATCTAGTAACATTTTTCTTAGATAAGAGGTTTGCTTCTTTGGAAAGAGTATTTTTTTTTTGTGAAATGTTGGTGTGAAAAGTCAAATTACAAAAAAAAATGGACTTAGGAGGTTTGCTAATGAGTACGACGATATCAAGAATATGTGTTGTATTTTTATGGGTATTTAAATAATTAAAAAGTATATTAATAATAATAATAATAATTTATTTGCCATTCGATACATTTAGTACAATAGACATAGTCAACATTGAAATTTTAATTTAACCTCATGTTTCTAAACATTAAAAATCTCTACACACATACACTATTACTTACACATAACAAAAATAGGTTAAAAATTTATCATATCATTCTTAAGTGTATAAAATTCCTGTAATGAATAAAAGGGGTTCTCGACAAGCCATGCATAATACCTTCTTAAACATTTTTTACTTGGGGTAGCATCAAGGTTATTAGGTTATTACTAATCTTGTTGTATACTTTTAAACCCACCGACAAATGACAGTTTGATGATTTCTTCAGCTTATAGTATCTCTAGTTTATTTCCAATCTATTTCTTGTATTGTATTTATGAATTTCATGTCTCTTGGGCAGTTCATCAAGTTTACTTAGAATAGAATAGAATAGAATAGTTTTATTTTGCTATTAAACATTTGTTTACAATGTAATTAGCAATAGTCCATTAAATTTAAATTCTTAAAATTTGACATTTCTTAAAATTTAACATATTTCTTAAAATTTAACATTTCTTAAAATTTATCATTTCTTAAAATTTAACATTTATTTATTTAAATCAGAATTCATATATTCCTCTAATGAATAGTAGGTGCTTTGTTTCAGGAAATCAGATATACACATTTTAAAATTCTTTTCAGTCAAAGATTGTATAGTACCTGGCAGCTTATTATATAACTTAATTTGTCGAAAACTGTGGCTTTTATATGATCTCGCAAGCCTGTTAAGAGGGGTAACCAAATCCTGTTTATTTCTAGTGTTATAGCTACGTCTTGAGCTGTGTTTAACAAACTGTGAAATATTCTGATTAACATAAATCAAATTTGAATAAATATATAAAGAGGGCAATGTCAAAATCTGTAATTTAGAGAAACTAGCTCTACAAGACTCTCTATCTGATAAACCTGCCAATATTCTTACAGCTTTTTTTTTGTAATAGAAAAACTTTGAAAGTGAGACTGGAATTACCCCACAGCCTAATACCATACATCAGCAGTGAATGAAACAAGCCAAAATAAGTCATCAGCAGGACATCAAAACTGACAACCAACTTAAGTTTTCTCATTAAAAATAATACCCTCGAAAGTTTTTTACATAAAGCATTTATATGTGGTTGCCAGGTAAGCTTATTATCCAAGTACAAACCCAAAAGTTTTACATGTTTTACATCACCATCATCTATAACTCCACTTCTGAGTGAAAACAGTATATACTCGGTCTTGCTATCATTTATCTTTAAGCAGTTTGCATCAAACCAGGTTTTAGTTTTTTCCACAGAATGTTTTAGTAAAGCATTTGTCGCAACACAATCTTCATGAGAACACATTAATGTTGTGTCATCGGCATATAAGACTGACATGGCGGGGATGTTACAGCCAAAATCATTGACAAAGATTAAAAAAAGGAAAGGTCCCAAATCAGAACCTTGTGGCACTCCCGATATTACATCTTCACAACCAGACACATCATTATTGCTTACAACCATTTGCTTCCTATTGCTTAGATATGACTCTATTAATTTTAATTCTATGTGTTTTATGCCATAGTATCCAAGCTTACCACACAACTTTCTGTGCGATATACAATCGAAGGCTTTGCTTAAATCAATCAGGCACATACCAGTAACAAGTCTATTCTCAAATGATGATAATAAGTGACTAACAATAGTCTCAACAGCCATGGAAGTTGAATACTTAGGCCTAAAACCATATTGGTGCTCATATAGCAAATTATTATCTATAAAGTAGTCATATAGCTGAACAAAAATACATGATTCTATTATCTTACTCAGGATAGGAACTAAAGCGATAGGTCTATAACTCTCAGGAAGATTGTATACCTAACCACTTCATAGAAGTACAAATTGATTACTGTGAGAATATTCAAACTAACAAAAAGAGGCTTGCAATGTATTCTCCCATGAGACTTAGTCATAGCTCTTACAGCTTTTTTTTGTACTATCAGTACATCTTTTATTTTGCAGCTGTTTCCCCACAATACAATCCCATATGACATAATTGACTGAAAAAATGCAAAATAAACATTTCTCAAATACCCTTCTCCAATAACCTCATGTAGCCTACTCAACAAGAAGACAATTTTTTAAAGTTTCCCAACCACAAAATTAATATGTGGAGTCCATGTCAACTGCCTATCAACATAAATACCCAAAAATTTAACACTCTCCTCTGCATTACAAGAATCAACATTTTTCAAACTGAAAATCAATTGTTTCGTTTTAACATCATTCAGAAGAAGCCCATTCGCCCTAAACCACTCGGAAGCACTGGCTACTGTGCTAGCTACCTACCATTGTTTGTAATTTATTGACATCATTGCTTATTGTCAAAAATGTTGTGTCATCTGCGTACATGCTACAATGTGCTTCAACATTATCAGGTAAATCATTAACAGCAATCAAAAACAAAATAGGTCCCAATACAGATCCCTGCGGAACACCAGCTTTAATATTTAAGATAGAAGAAAACCCACTTTCAGTATAAACCAACTGCTTCCTACCTTCCAAATATGACTTGAAAAATTTTAGCTGATTGTTAATGAAACCATAATATTGCAGTTTATCAGACAATATACCATGATCGATACAATCAAAGGCCTTAGTCAGATCGCAAAAAGTTGCCTGTGCACTAGCATTGTCTTCAAAAACTGTGATAACCTCCCTAATTATGGAATCCACTGCCTGCGTAGTCGATTTGGATTTCCTAAACCCATACTGTGATGCAGTGAACAGATCCAAACATTCAAAGTATCTGCCATTCTGATTACCGACAACTGACTCCACAACTTTTGCCAACACCGGTACCAATGACACTGGCCTATAACTACTTGGGTCAACTCTTGGGCCATTTTTATAGATAGGAATCACCTTAGCCACTTTCAGTTGCTCAGGAAAAACACCAACCTGCAAACACCAATTCATACAATAAGTGAGGGGCTCTACTATGTAATAAATAATTTTCTTCAACAAATTATTTGATAAGCCATATATATCCTGACTTCGAGAGTTTTTCATCCGGCCCACTACTTTTATTATATCATTACAAGTTACCTCTTCCCACATAAACCTAGCAGAGGGAATTTTATAATTTAACATTAGTTCTTGTGAGGAGACCAGAGTTTTGGCGATACTTTTTCTAACTTCACCAGCCACATCAACAAAATACTTATTAAAGTCATCTGGCAGTACAGTTATTTGTTCATCTACTTTCCTGTTATTAGATACACTTTTAACAATAGCCCAAGCTGCCTTACATTTGTTGTCACTATTCTGGATAAACCTAGCATTAAATTCATGCTTAGCTTCTCTGATACCCATTCCATACATTTTTCTACATTTACACAAAAGTCTCTTTACTTCAGGTGAATTATTAATCCTGTAAAGATCATTTAAAAGTAAGATACAATTTTTAATTTATTTTAACTCCTTTGAATACCAATTATTGGGTTTTTTATACACAGTAAAATTATTTTCATTTTTATTTCTTTTTTGGACTTTAACAAACAAATTCATTATGCTACAAAAACTCTTGAAAAAACATTCAAACTTCAATCTTGCATTATCTAACTTAGGATCAGTTAACAGTTTTTCCCAATCAAATTGAGCCAGTGCATCACAAAATTTGTCAACATTATAGTTAGGAACTACAATGACCTGACTATATATGTTTTCTCTTTTGCATTACTTACAAAGTCACTCATGTTATTACATGTTATGCTCAAAATGTCATGGTCCGAAAATGGAAATTTAAGAATTTCTACTTCAAATGTTTGTTTACAAAAATTGCTAAACATATTGTCCAGACAAGCCGTTAACCTAGTGGGTTCATCATTAACATATATAAATCCATATTGTGTTAGTAAATTAATTAATTCCATTACTTTTCTACTTTTTCTTGTGACATCAAAAGACCCTCAATCATAATACAATAACCCTTCCACTTACTCACATATTTTAACAGCTTATCCAGTTTTGCAAGGAACACATCAGTACATCTATTAGGAGCTCTATACAATGAAAATATTATACACTTCATTTCTTTGACTTCAATTCCAGCAATCTCAAAGTTAACCTCCTCACTTAACCAAGCAAGATTCAAACAACTACTCCTAATATTATTTTTAACAAGAATTGCTGAACCCCCTCTTATAAATTTAGATCGACAGAAGTCACTACCCCAGTAATATCCATCAACTACATTACATTGTAATTCATCTTTTAGGAGCCAAATTTCCGTTAATCATAAGAAATAATGATAATCACAATTGATAACAAAACTCTGTAAAATTTCTGATTTGCCTCTAAGTCCCTGAATATTTAAGTATAACACTCTTATACCCTTATTACTTCCGAACTTCTCACTGCACTGATTTCTTGGTTGACCTTTGAGGCACTCTCTGCTAAAAAAAACTTATTATTAATTGCACACATGTTCCCCGTTAACAGCCATCTCTCTAGTGGAGTGTTCTTCTTCATCAAACTTTCTTGAGGGTTTTCTGGATCACTAGATTTCTTGTCCTTTGCAGTAGCCAACCATCTCTCAAGAACTGTTTTCTTCCTAGTTGTCCTTACTTTACTGCTAATCAGTTCAACCAATCTATTACAAACCGCTGTTTTCCCTGCCATATTTAAGTGTTCACTTTTATTAAAATGTGCAGGTAACACTCTGCTATTTATAAAGTTAATGCATATATTATGGACATTTTTGTTGGAACTGGAATTTATGTGTTCATGTATGATATTATTCGCATTTTTCACTAAGTGTTTTCTTAACGTACTATTAGGAGGGTTTGGTATTGTATTAATTATCACATTTGTCTTAAAAGAAAGTGGCAAAATATCATTAATCGATTCCCTAATTGTCTTCTCATAGTTTTTACCAGGTTTAACATCATTTGAACCTCCAAATACAACCAAAAAGTCGTCAACATTCAAGTATTTAGCAAACTGTTGAGCCTTTTGAGCTATTGTAGACAGAGAAGCTCCCGGATAAACATATCCCGAAACTTTGTAATTTTGCTTTTCAAGTTGTCAAGTATTTTTCCCGCAATATTTCTGGCATTACTGTCACCAACAACTATTACTTTTCTAGTTTTATGCTTTTTTTCTTTAAATGATTGTTTTTCGAGTCTTTTAGCACATTTTGATTTCCCAGAGTTATTTTTACATTGAAATGGCCTAGATTTTGAAAGTCTTGGATAATTTTCTACATTGGGGTTTAAGTCTGTTAAGGAGACTATGTCTGCATTTGTATCAAGTACTTCAAATCTATTTTTTGATATAAAACTTGGGGCTTTTATTTCAGCTGGCAAAGTGTTCCTCCTATTTTTTACCATTTGAAAATCTTCCACAATGAGTTTAGGTTGCAATTCAAGATGAATTATCTTCTCCTTTAAACCATGTATTATCGTTTCCTTATTTAGACAGTCATTTAACACAGTAACTAGTCTGTTTTGTAAGTCATGTACTTCATAAACTGAATTTTTTAACTGCAGTGACATATTTTCAAAACTAAGTTCTAAACTGTCTTTCTCTTTCTTTAATTTATTGTACTCTTCTACAAGCAAGTTTGGGTTAAGTATGTTGCCTGTTACTATACAATTATTTTCATTACTGAGGAAGCTCTTGCACCACCATTTTACATCTTTTTTTGAGCACAAAAAATCATAGTCCTTGTTCAACATTTCTATGCAGTTAATGTGAAACCATTTCTCACATGGTCCTTCACATCCAATAGCTTTATCATTTTCTCTCACCTTTATTACACAAACACCACAATTGGAATTACTATTGTCCATTCCAATTTATCAACAATCCTACGTTAATGAAATAATATAATACACATGAAATACAATAAACGTTATAAATATTCTCAATAGAAGATGTCAGATCCTAAATAAATAAATAAAATGTCACAATTTACAAGTAAATAAAAAGTTAAATAAAAGCATTAAGCTTCATTAATGCTAATAAGATGAGTGTTCTTTTTATTATTCGAATTTAATTGCTCTTATCTCATTTTTAACGTTTTTGGTGTTTATATTTTGGTGTTAATATTTCCTGTGGTAATGAGGGGGAAGGGGGTAATTATTTTAGATCGTCCCGAATTCTGTTCAAAAAATATGGTCAACTTAATGTAGGTAATACTGTTTTATATATGTCTACA
>JAGFPH010005134.1:67090-99022 GCA_018207615.1 Philaenus spumarius
AGGTAATACTGTTTTATATATGTCTACATCATATTACCAGGGGTTTACTGGTACCGGAACGCTGTTCCGGTACTGCTTTTTATTAATTTTTTTATGTTTTGTTTTAACCTTGCAATGGTCCATCCATTCCCTCAATCACACTCATTCAACACTCGGTTCAGAATTTTACATCCACCAATGGCCAAACGAAAAACCTCAAGATATCCCCAGACTACAGTGCGTTGCAAATGTGCGAGCCAACTACAGTAAAGTCTCCTACATAGTTCCTCAGCTCGGATCCAAAATGGGACAACTTGGGAGCACCAGGCACCATTATGCCATCCCCCCGGCATGCCTATGATGTTCAGCGAGCGCTGTGAACAACTAGAAATAAGAGACCGATGATTCAGAGTCGAGGCGGCCGAAAAGTTTAAAAAAACAACGATGCTTAAACTTTTATATTATTAACTTTTTTGACATGAAACAGTTTGTACCATATTGATGAGATTATTGTAATCAAAATAAGACCAAACATGATATAATTTGGACCACATTTAGTGATTAATACTTATAGAATAACTCATTTAATTTCACAATCAATTAATTAAAAAAAAATAACCCAAATGAAAGCATAACATGGAATACATATACAAACAAAGGCTGTACACTGACAAATGCGTCAGAAATACAAGCTCGAAAGGCGACCCAGAAGAGGAAAATATTTAAACATAGGTACCTGAACACCGGCCGCACGGCGATTTAGCAGATTGTCCGGTACATGCTACCTCTCGCGAACTATCAAAAATTAAAAAGTGGCTGTTCATCAACGATGACATTGTGATGTTTAGTTTTGTGACTTTTGAGTGCCGTTAGAATAATTCACTAACAAGAGTCTGTGTGGTGTTCTCGTGATAAGCTTGCTTGTGTTTAAATGTTTTTGTGTAAGAAAAGTCATTCCTTGATATACATAAAATGTGTTTAGGTTTACAATCTTTTATCGATGATTTAAATTTCTGACAAGGCTATTGACTAAACAAGCGACACATTTTGCCCAAGCTTTTGCTTAAAATAGTATGTGTCTCTAAAGTTTGCTATATGCTATCCTCCTTTACAAGAACAAAAATAGTTACATTTACATTGTACTTTTTTTTATAAAAGTAAGCATATTATCTGTACCCTTAAACTCACAAGAGATACGTAAAGTAGGGCTTTTAGAAGTGAACATTTCAAAACATTTCCAGACCCCCCCCCCCTTTCCTTCAGCGTTCCGGTACTGAACAAATTACGAGTAAACCCCTGCATATTACCTACAATTATTATACTCCTGGATGATAGTGTGTAGATAGATTCTAGGTCAAAACGATTTTTTTTAGAATTTGTGCCAAACACTGGTGCAATAGTTAATTTTAACGACAACCATTTTATAATGTATATATTTATAATCAGCTGTCAAACTAAATAGATTTATTTTTTGATTGCAATTACACATGACAGATGACGAGACAACAGTTCAGGATCACTGTTGGGGTGTTGGTGTTACAAGTTGTACTAGTATACTACAGTATAAGCATTGAAGAAACAATACTATAGTGTTGTTTCTTCAATGGTATTAGTACCAGTAGTAGCCTACCTTACCAAGATGTATAGAATACCAGGTGGGCCCGATCCTGGCTGTTGGCGCCCACCTCCCGCCCAGCCATAGCTGCTGTGACGTCGATGCGTCTACTCGTTGCGGCTGCTTAGCATTACTGTATTAAACCACGCGACTCTAGAAGCATCTTTTAAGACCGTTTGGTGAACCATGGCCGGATCCAGCCGGGAGGGGGCTTTCTCCTATCCGGGGAGGGGGGGTGAAGAGGTATAGAATATTTTTTTTGGAATAGGCTACAGTGCTTGAAAACGTCTTTTTTAGACTATTTCATGAGCACCCATTTTGAATAGGATTTAAGGCAAAAATCTTAATTTTGTATTTAGATTTACATACGAATTATAACATGAGAAGTAGGAAGGTAAGTTGAATTAATATGAACAATAATTTTTGAAAAATATTAATTACACTGGGAGTTGGGGACATTTAACCCTAGAATACTACCCCGTAAATTTTATCGCGTGTAGCCTCCATGTTACACCTGTCTTTACACCTCCTCCCTCCACACACTCTGAGATATCCCTCAACTCAAGTGCTTCTACTACTTCCAACTGGCCTCAGGGCAGTATAGTCAGCGGATGTGTACATGTCAGTTGTTCTTTGTTCTTTTTATTAAGTTTTTAATTTGCTACGCAACTTTTACTTATCGATAGTAGGCCTACCTGTAGTTAATCTTTGTAACGTCTTATTTACTTATAGGTAGTAGAACTGTGTCTTACAATTAATTACCAACTCACTCAAGTTTGTAAAGTTATAATAATAAATAAAGGAAAATGAGTTTAAACAAAGTTATGAATGACGATGTGATTCTTGAAGCGTTAGAGGAAACCGATGACAGCGTCGAGATTGAAGATCACAAAGAAGATTACGACAGTGATGCTGATCCGGAGTATTTCCCACCTCAAGATGAAGGAAATGAATTGTTTGATGATGATCTTTTCATATTGACGTGCTAGAAAATGAAGGTATGGAAAATAGGCAAAAGAAAGTGAGATTGCAGAGTAGTTTTGATGAACCAAGTACTTCTAAAGAACCAAGTAAGAAGAAAAAATGTCTTATACAGCAAGCACTTTAACTGAACAAAGTAGAAAAATAGAACAGACTCAGCCTGGTAGTATTACTGCTCATACCTACAAGTGACACTTTAGTAAGGAAAAACAACTGTGTTTGGTAGATTAAATAAATGTGAATACAGCCAAAGGAAAACTCCTTCAAAACATATTACCCACATCACTCCTGGATCAATAGTGAATGCTCGTGAAGCTAGTGAACCCATTGAGTGTTTCAAGGTTTTTTTCACACCCGATATCATAAACAAAATTAATTGTTACGCACACTAGGCTAATGAAGAGATCGTTCATAAAAGAAACAACCACACAGACCCTGATCATTTCTCTTTAAAAAATGTCAATGTTGAAGAAATAGAGGCCTATCTTGGTATACTTATTTTGTCAGCAGCACTAAAAGACAACCACTTGCCAGTAACATTGTTGTTTGATTCTAACTACTCCGGTGATAGATACAGAGCAACGATGACAGAACGCAGGTTTCAATTCATCACAGATTTTTTACGATTTGATGAGAAAAGAATAATAAGAACATAAGAAAAAAACCAAATTAGCAGCCATTAGTGAAATTGGGAGTTATTTGTATAGAACTGTCAAATTAATTATAAGCCTAGTTATTATGTCACTATTGACGAACAGCTTATCGGTTTTAGGGGCACGTGCCCTTTCTGTATATACCTAGCAAGGCGAACAAGTATTGTATGAAGCTTGTGATGATGTGTGACAACAGTTCAAAATATATGGTGAATGCTAAATGCTATACCATATTTGGGCAAAGGGACTGTGAAAAACAAACAACCTGTTGCGGATTTTTTCGATGAGAAATTGGTGGCATCAACAGTATCTGAAGGTAATAGAAACATGACAATTGAAAACTGGTTTACCAGTATTCTCCTGGCCAAACAACTACTTGAAGAAAGTAGACTGACAATTACTTTCACTATGAAGAAAAATAAACGGGAACTACTAATTGAGTTCACGAATCCAAAATACAGTAACCGTGAGGTCGGAAGCAGTATGTTCTTGTTCCAGGAAGACATGACATCCGTGTCATTTAAGCCTAAAGGAAACAAAATTGTGACATTGTTATCAAGGATGCATGAAGGATCAGTCAATAAGAATTCCAAAAAACCTGAAATTATCTTAACATATAACTCAACCGAGGAAAACGTAGACACGTTTGACCAGATATATTAAAACATGTGGCCGTTGTGCTATTTTTTTTAACATGGTCAATGTTATTAGGTCTATAAATGTTTTTGTCATTTACCTACATAACTGCTGCTAGTGCTGGAAAAGAGAAATCTGATATATTGACCAGAATAGATTTCATGCTAAGCCTCCATGAGAAATTCACAAAAGATCTACAAAAATCAAGGCTAGAAATCAGAAATTTCTCTGCTGATTTAAAAATGTCCATCGAAATATTCGTCAGAGCACGAGAGATCAGCAGGGAGTAAGAAGGTACCGGTAACAAGATTTCACTTTTTATACAGTAAAGTATAGGCCTCCAATGTGTACATATATATGAGTAGCCTACCCACTAATAAAATTGACCAAGCAAAATTATTTATCGTATTCCAGTTTATTTGTACAACAATGTAAAAACATTGAGTCATCTTTGTTCATTTACAGGTATTTAGTTTTTTTATTCTGCAGATACTGCAGCATCTTCAACTACAAGAAGCAGGGAATGACAACCACATATTATTATCCATGTGGAAAAGCAATTTGTGGGGAACATCAGCACAATAAATGCCCAGCGACTGTGGTTGAATTGAACTCCAGGACTTAGTTTTAAAAAGTGATAGTACAAATGTTTATTCTTTTTAATATTACAACTTGAATTTAGATATTTTATATCTTCATGGAGTTTTACATGTCATAAAAATGTATTAAACACATATACTTGTAGAGTTATAAGTTTTTAATGGTGTAGTTACAAAAAATGTGTTCTAAAAAGATGGAATTTGGATTTCTATGTTTCTTAAGCGTAACATATTTATACCGTATTTGAAAAAAATACAGTAGGCCTAAATCCAAGAAACAATCATGTGCGTAAATTTCACGTATCAAAAGTAACAAAGGTATTTAAAAACACAGTAGTATTCTAGGGTTAAGTATAACTGATATGCAAGGTAGAATGTAGGCCTAAACTTTTTTTCAAAACTGTATAACTCGACGACTATAAAAAAGAAATTTATTAAATAATTTGTTAATTATAGATTAAGTCTGTAATGGGACACTTACAATATCTCACATAGTTTTTGAAAAAAATATTATATGAAAGTAGGGATTTAAAAAAAACATTTGGGGGGAAATTTTTTTCGATATGGATGTTAAAATATTCATAATTTCATAGAGAACAAAGCATACATTGTATTTAATTTTTAAATAATGATATCACTTTTCAAATTATTCACCTTTTTGTAATTTCTAAAATGTTAACAGGTAGGCTACAAATAATATTAAAATTTAATTGGTTTGTACATCAACAGATGTAGAATTAAAAGGGGAATATTTACTGAAAATTTTTTTCACTAATCTTAAACCGTTTAAAAAATCTCGTTTTGAGGATTTCCAGGTTTTTTGATTGCAAGCGTTTTTTCAAAATGTTTTAGTTGAAAAACTATTAAACAAAATTACACAAATGTTTCCCTTTTTTAAAGACGAGAGTCTATACTTTCATTTATCTTTTCTCCAGGAAGATATCTCTGAAAATGCACATCCAATCAAGTAAAAACTTTTGATTCAAAGAAAAGAAATAACTTGTTTTATTAGCGAACTTCTATAGGAAAAATGAGCTATTGCAGTGGCCCTTATGGTAAGACCCAAGGTCGGGAGTAGCAAATGAGCACCGATCATGGTTCCCGGAACACGTTTTGAGGTGTCATTAAAAATCATATATATATATGTATATATTTATGTACGTATGTGTGCGCACTCTAACGGACACATTTTACGTCCGATTTGGACCAAATTTGGTACACAAGTTGGTTGTCTAAGTCACTTGGAAGAGTTCGTTAGCCAAAAAAATTTACCGGAAGTAGACCACATTTTTTACCGAAAGTATCATGTAATATAATTGTGCGCACTCTAATGGATGCATTTTATGTCCGATTTGGTCCAAATTTGGTACACCGGTTGGTTTTCTAAGACGCTTGGACGAGTTCGTTAGCCAACAAAATTGACCGGAAGTAGACCATATTTTTGACCGGAAGTAACAACTTTTTGAGATTATTCGTACTAGAATGATTTTTTTTAAAGTTTTCTTTAAAAAATAGACATACGAAATAATTCTGCACATTTTGTTTTTTTACGCGACCTTATAGCTCATCTGGTTCCCCCAAAAACAATCAAAACGTAAAATACCGTAAAAGTACCACAATTAAATCCACGGCTTTTACCGTGGTGACCGATGGAAATATATTTGGTACATATGCTGGCAGCACCTTCGTGAGTAGACAATTTCCCAAATAGTTGTTTAAAACCGAAAAACATATATAAATTTAATTTTGGAAATTCGCTCAACTCAGGTCAGCGGTTCAGCTGCGTGGTCGAATTATTTCTTAAATAAGATTAGACATTTTTGATGGAATCAATTTACCTACGTATTTAGGAAAATAACTGAAAAGTTGTAAGTTTATAGAATTTTTCATATCTCTAGCGTATTAATTAAAGAATAAGCATGCCCGGATTTCCCATAAGGCCATGTTCTAAACTTGAAAGGTTGCAGATCGGGAATCGAGCAAGTATTTTTATTTTAATAAATAAAATATGTTTCTAACTTTTGGTTGAATTTATTTATGAGGAGACAGGGCGATTTTTCGGTATTGTGGAGCAGTGAAACTGATTTTACTATACGAAAGGAGGGGGAGAGGGAGTTATGGCCGATAGAAGATAGTGAGGAGAAGGCATTTCCAAAAACTTTGGCCTAGGGCATAACAGAACATAAATCCAGCCCTGTTGACAAATATTGTGATTAATGGTTTAAACAAGCAAAGGTAGGAAATAGAAAAGTTTCACTGAGCAAAGCTTTTGATTAGGCACAACCCATAGAATTCTCTTTCACCTGATAGAAAATGATTTTAAAGCTAGCAGTGATTAGAAATGATCAAGGAAAGGAACGTCATTTCTTTTGTGGATGAACGAGCAACAGATGACTACTAAAGACATTTTTAATGTTGATACAACGAGTTTGTTTTTTAAATGTATGCCTAACAAGACATTGAGAAGTCTTCCAATCCTCAAAAACAAAAACTAAACCAAGGACAAATATACACAGGGGAAGAGGTATGGAATCCTTAGGCGGGTTACATACCAGTGTCGCTGACATTTATCGTGCTATTGACATATCACTCAAAAACCAATCTGTGTTATCTTATGGAGCTATACCCACCAGTGTCGCGGACACGTTGACAGCGACTAATGTCATTAGCACTTGTCTCTAGCGAACCAACCGGACGGTGTTTGGACGGACATGTCTCTTGCCTCTTGGGTAAGCGCATGCGCAGAACGTTTTTCTAGTCAGTTGTTGTGGCGCGGTGGTACGATTCTGTTTTGTTCGAAGTGAGCCGTGATAGCAGACAGTGTCAGTGTGAGAATGTGCCGCTTCCTGATAGTGAACAGAAGAATAAAGAGTTTGTTGCAGCAGTAGAAGAGTTCCCAGTGCTGTAAAACTACAATTTTAAGAATTTCAATCGTAATGAGCAAGACAATTGATGGCGGTAAGTGCCTTCAAAATTCAACGTTACAGGTAACTGCCTATTGAACTTGTTTACATGACACAAAACAATTGTGTCATTGTATAACAGACACAAAACAGACCGTACAGTTTTGTATAAGTTTCAGGTTTCATCCTATAAACATTTTGGAACTTTTCAGGGTGTTGGACTAACTGTCTTGTTAGAGTAGATTGACTGGATAACAGATTATCTTTCCAATATGGATGGGTTCAGAATTCTCTTGCAATATGTATTATTTGCCGTCATCTTCTTCTCCTTAACAGCAACAACAGCATCCACCTCCGACGACGACATTTTCTAAAATAATCTGACTCCCTTGTCACTAGCACGTGCCTCTTCCATGTCTTGTGCATGTCATGCTAGTAACATCAGAAATGTCAGGGACATCGTGTCAGAGACACCGGTGTATAACCAGCCTTAATCTCCATACCCCAGTCTAGCCCAAGGTGTCTAGAGCTACAGTCACCTTGAGTCTAGCCCTAGCCTCCCTTTAGAAAATTATAATACGGGCGCCCATGTATCAAGGTGCAATAGAGTGCTCAATCAGTTCCATGATCTATCTCAGTTCACTCCATACTTATATTATACTGTCTCTAATAAGTGTGGGAAATTTGGTTTATATGTAGTAGCCTAAGAAATTGTATAACATTTTTCTTCTGTCATATTTACTTTTTTAACATTTTTATTTGTTTGAGGTTTGCTTAAATAATAAAGGTACAAAATAAATAAACAAATAAATATTAGTAATATTCAACATTTATTTGAGTTTTCATGCTTTAAAATTGATAAATTTCTAATCAGAAGAACTACTGCTATCACTGGACCCAGAATTTGAGCTGGAACCTTTTTTGGATTGTTTGCGTGCTTTCTTTTTTGAAATCTGGAAGAGTTTGCAAAAGTTTATATCACATTCACAGATAAATTATAAGATACACATTGTATAAAATTTATAAGATACAAAAATGCTCTATGAACAGTCTAGTCTTTCTAAAAGATGTTTAAACTTTGTTTGAAAACGTAATAATGCCTATGTGAAAATGAAAAGCTAGCCTCAGATTATTTGCAATTTTTGTAAAATTCGATAACTGTTCAAGTTATAAATTTAAATTTTGTATCAAATGAAAGAACAAAAATATTATGACAGGGTATTGGTTGATTAAATAAATAATTATTTCTATAAACTTTATTTGAATTTAAAATTAATATAAGCCACATTAACATAATACACTAATTAATTATAAGTCTTCATATAAAAAATATAACAAAAGAACAAGAATTTAGAGCAAGACATTTGGGTATACAGAAAATGGAAGTAGATGGTACCGTATTCAATTTAAGGGACTATTAGGCAGGTGAGTTATTAACTTGGTGGATGCAATTATGTGGAGAGAATTTCGGGGGGGGGGGGGGGGGGTACGGAATATGAACGCAATTTAACAAATTATTTTAGATGATGAATTATACGTGGAATTATAAGTTTTTGTCTTACTTACAACAACATGTTTAACTTCAGTTAAGGGTACTACTAGCCTACAATAAAATAGTAAATAAACTGAAAATAACAATTTAAATCACATATGAATAAACATAGAAATCAGGCACGTTATATGTTTAAATATCACTAATCTCATATTTTAGTGATAAATTTTTTTCTTTCTTGGGGGTTGTGCAACCACACAAGGAGGCCACTGCTATTAGGCATTATTAAATTTTATTAAAGCTGCATTAAAGTATGCATTCATTTTAACTTCTTAGTAGATTTTAATTGAGTTAAAACTTTATTTTATGTATTGTTGAATATGAAAAGTGAATAGTATGTGGACTTAAATATGTAGGTCTATGTATTTATTTTTGTTTATAAATGGTTACCTATAAAACAACTTGATACAATTAACAACTTAAACAAAATATACATTATATATACAATACAGTATAATAATAAAAAAACACATTATTTTCAATTTGACAGAGGGATTTGGCCATTATCTATAGTGTATCTCTTAAAACCAACACTGGCCCACTTTTAGTACAGAAAAAAGAAGCTGTATTTCATGTTAAAAAATATATGGATACACATTTATTTACATTATGTTCAATTTCTACATAAAATCATACCAATCTGTATTATAGTATATTACCTAAAAAAATTTCATCAATTGTGATCTAATTCTACAATTTTTTTTCCAGATTTTTACTTAGTTTCCTCTTTCTTTTATGAAAATATAATTTATTTTGTGTAAATGCCTTAAATCTGCCCCCTCCCCAAAATAACTTAAAAGTATATACATTTAAAAAAACTTGCAGGTTTATATGGTTGGATTAATTATTTATATACTGCGAAATTCAAGAAGTTTTTTACTAAAGAGCTCATCATTTCAATGAGACAATTTAGTGCTTTAGCGATTTGAGGGCTAAAAATGAAAGTGATTTACCAATGAAGCACTAAAATATATATTGTATATCTTTAAAATATACAAATTTGAAACTCACCTCAACTGTCTGTCTCTTGGTTTGTGTACCATAACGGAAACCATAGTTAGATGTCCGGTCAATCTCAAATGTTTGCCATACCGTTAAAGATGGAAACAAATGCTGTATGAATTCAATCCTCTTTACGTAGGCTGAAAAGCTCTCTGAGGAACCTATTCTCAATATTCTTACGTAGTACTGGTCTACAGTCTCAGTCACTTCTTTAGCATACTTCAGTTCGTAGTAGGAGCGAGTGTAATCAATGTAGTTTATACTGTTCCAGCACTCGTAATCAGGGAATAGATATTGTATAGTATTTACACGTGTTACATATTCATTTGTTGTTTCATCGTCATATTTATTAAAAACACGTTGAACGTATTCTGTGTACGTCTCAGTCGAACTCTTGGTGAAAACTCTTTCACAGAACTCTATATCACTCTCATACGAGTACCTAGTGGCCTATAAAAGTTTAGAGCATACGGTATTGCTTTATATTATTGAAATTTCACATTATACATATAATTAATTTGGTTTTATATAAAAATGTCACTATATTACCTAATTTTATTTAATTTTTTTTTTTGTAATAATTTTGATTGTAATATCAACCTTTTTCATTTGTCAAATGTCATTTCTGTACAGCCAATGTTTATTTTATTCAAACACTTTTTCACCTTTACATACAACTAAAATATGTGTGCATTTGTACTTAGGCCCTAAAAGCGTTCTTGTCAAGCAAATTATTTAGAAAATTTTACCCTAGATTTATCTCTTTCGATTCACAAAACTGTTTTTAAAAGCCACGTATCTCTAACAAAACGAGTAGTGATCTATTTCCTACTATATTTTCACAAAATATTTCTAGTAAACAATAACAGTTTGAAACTTAAACCATGTTAGGGTTTAAAATAGGTACAAATGAAATGAAGATAACATCCTAAACCTCTAGGTTTCAACCAGCCTATAAAACAGGCCATTTTTTAAGCAATTTCAGCAGTGTGGGCAACTTTGGAAAAACACACCCCATCTTTACATCTCATACTATTGTGTCAAGTATGTAGTTAAGTAAATAAATAATATGTATTTTAGTAATAAAGACCTGTATGGATTTTAAAATTCTGCAGAACACCTTGTGTAATTCATTTTTAAATAACAGAACCCCACGTCCTGGGCCCCAGTGCTTGCATAGGACTTGGACTCTCTAGGCATGATGACATTCTAAAGAGTAAGATCTTTCTTATTTTGAAAAATAAAATATTTAAATATGTAATTCATATTGCATAAAGAAAAACTCAAAGAAAGTAAAGAGTATTAGTAAGTAGTACATTTTAAAGAAATATATTACAATAACTTACCAAAGTATTTGATGAGCTTGAGATGACTGTGTATTCTGTAGTTGTATACAATACATCAGTCACAGATTGTGATGCTTCAACCTGTAATAGACAAATGCTAAAATTACTTGTTACACTTTACATTCATTTTTAAAAAGCAATGCTCTTTTAGAAGTGGTAGACTACAAGGGCTGAAAATGAGTAGTGAGACTCATTTTGCGAAGGACCCTCTATCAAACAGAAATTTGCAACTATATAGACAAACTATAGACCCTTTTTTAAGGGTCATTTTTAGCTTCATGCCGACTCCCTTAAATCGAGATAAGAACTAAGAAGGTTGTCTTATGGACTAGGAAGGATTACACACTCCTCCTCTAACCCACATGCACTACCACTCACAGAGGCAGCAACAAAAACCAGACCTACATTTGTTCACTTTCTAAAGAGGTCACTCAATGCCTAATTACAACATTGTTATGGTACACTTTTCCTCTTTCTTTTATTTTAAACAAGACCAACAAAAACAATAATAAACAAAAACAGCATAGTTTTAAGAGGAATTTAAGTTTGTTGATAAAATCTGAGTTTTATTAAAACCCTTACAACTATTAATGGGAAAGTATGTGTATTGTACGTTTTCTTGTGTACCACATTTCCAACTAAATAGAGTTTTAGTGTTAATAATAATAATAACAGCTTTATTGGCGTTAAACACAATACATGCAATAGGTAACAGTCATATTGGAATATACATAGGTACATAGCATCGTAAAACATTACAAGTTCATATCAAATAAATTACAACTCATGAGTTCCTCCACAGAACAGAAAGCTTTTGGTTTTGACAATTTTTGAATAACAGTTAGTTTTGAAAGTTTTTCAGGCAAAGTTCTTTCATACAGAGACAGTTTTTACTGAATAGAGTGTACTGGTGGTAATAATAACTCTTATGAGTTTTAGCTAGTCTTATATTATGAGCTACAATATCACATTTATTTATTGTATTGTAAACATGTTTCACATATAGGTTATAAAATTGCATTATGTTGGGCATGAATTAAATTACAATTAAATAGGCAAGGCAAAGTCACAATTCCAAGTTCAGAAAATCCGGTTCTACAAGTGATAACCCAATAATGTTTAGTACAGGGCAAATATGTAGAGTTGCTGGCACAATGGCGGAGCGGTGTAGTGGCAGAGATGTGTGTATGGTTGTGTAGTAAGACTTGCATAATTAAAATTAGAGTCCATCGCAGGCCTGCCAAAATATAGATGCCTGAGATAGCATCGTTTAGTGAAAAAGTCAGCATGTTTTAAAAATTGAGATTTTGGAATCATTAAAATAATTTTGCTTGCATTTTTATTCAATTAAACTTTTAATTTTTTTAACCTGAACATTTAAAATGTCTGTAGACATATTAAAAGAAATGGCCTTCTCTGAAATTTGCCGTCCTAAGCCTGAGTGTAACAAACAATGACAATTTTTGCAAACAATTTATAAATAGTTATTAATATATAACTTGATTTTCTCATCAAATTATTAATGAAAAACAATTATTATCTTAGATCAAAGGTAGGCCTATTCAATTTAGTGTAGAATCACAAACCAAACCTCATTTTAAAGTTGCACAGAAGTCGATGAGACTACTTGAAACATGAAAACATTAAGCAATACATTAGAGACATCTGGTAAATCTGTTCAAAGCAAAGGAGATTATGACATGTAAATCAAAATAATGATAAGAAAGACAGAAATTCATATTGACTGAGAAAATCCAAAGTGGAATGAATATCATACAGAAAACACCATTCGAGTTATCAACTTTAAGCCTATGATGGCCAGAACTAAATTATTAAAAACCGCCTCTCGACCAGCTGAGCTATGACCGCACCAGTTTTCTGTTTAGTTGTACGTAAAACATTTTTTAAATGTTGATTTTTTATTATTTGTGCCATATTATTATTATAATGTCATAACATGTAAATTGACTTTGATAAAAATAGGACTAAACTTTATCGAGATGGTTACATTAGGCCTACTTGTGAATGAAAATTTATCAGGTTCTCAAGATACGAATAGACTGAGAGAAGTAGGATTTTTTTATAAAATAAAATAATTTTGCGTTATATTTTTAATAACTTACCGCAAGTATGGCTACTAGAACTCCTATTGCTAAATATATCTTCATTTTTAAAGACTACCTCAAGGCAAGGAGGAATATTCTATTTATAGATCGTAATAATGTGATTTGTTAATCAGAAGTCCCTCTAATTGCAAATGTCTTTATGGTAGGCAAACATGAAATTTAATGATTACAACAGCTTTGACGAGATGTTGAATAAATCACTCGCATGTTAAATACAATTAAGGTACATCGTTAGACTCAATTAATGAGTCCAAGATCTGTTCGTTGAATTGGAACTATATACCGGTATTTAAATCAAAACAGTTTGTTTCAACATTTTAAGTATACCGTACTAAACACATTACCGGTAATAATTATGTGATATTATTCTCTATACACAGAGTGTAAAATAAGTTGTAATACACCTCAATTGCTATATCAACATAAAAACTCTACCATAACTATTATAATACTTTTAATGGTGTTTAATTTGGCAACTTTCATTTTTCAAATGGCAACCCCCTATCTGGTGACATATAGAAAGGTCTACGCAATAAAAAAATAAATGGCACCTATTAAAAGTTTCCAGTACATCCCTGGCACAGGCTGTGTAATGCAAAAACTAGCTTCATGATTTTCCCTGTAAATACAACAAAAGAATTCGAAGAAATACAACTAAGGGGAAGAAGGATGCAGGTTAAAGTTAAAAAGAGTAATTAGAAGTTATAATTTTCCTAAGCTATTTTAAGAACAACAAACAGGGCCGTAGATAGGATTTTTGTTTGGGGTGGGCTGATCCTGATTGATAGTAAACCACACCGGGGGAATACCCCCCAATCAAGAGAGGGTCCGGTCAAACCCCCTCCCCCCGAAATTTAGTAGTAAAAATTAATAAGCATGGAAATTGTTGTTTAAGGGTCGGCCATGTTGGCTGACACTCCATAAGACCAATGTTAAATTAAAATCCAAATTTTTCCTTTATTTTTGATGGGATGATTATGAACGATATGTCATTTTAAAACTATGGCCAACATGCATGCAAATGGCTTTTCCAAAACTAAGAAAAACATTTCGTTTAATATTTATTAACAATTTAAAACATTGATTTTTAGTATCTTTTTATGTTGTCATTATCAATTATAACGAAAAAATACCAAGCCATTCGCATGAAGAATTTCATCCCCAAGAGTTTGGTATTTTTTTAAAAACGCTATTTGAACAATTGCTGGTTTTAAATGGATTTAGGCTGTGCAATGACCGTGTAACCTACCGCCGCTATAGGGAGATTTTAAATATTTTTTACGTTGTAACTATTAATTATAGCGAAAAATTAGCAAGCCATTCGGATGAAGAATTTTGTCCCCAAGAGTTTGGTATTTAAAAAAAAACGCTATTTGAACAATTGCGGGTTTTAAATGGATTTAGGATGAGCAATGTCCGCGTAACCTACCGCCGCTACGCTGGAGTCGCAGGTTGCTTTCTGTTTTACTAGAGCCCGACCCTTAACATGTTCACTACTCCGCAAATTTCGTATTTCCTATGCTAGGAGCTGACCTTTTATTTTTTATATTTATTGCCTAAACGAGTAGAAATTACTTTATTTTTTATTTTTCAACCTTTCTACGTAATAATCACTAATCCGTATTTTAAAACGGATGAACATGTGCGTCCATAGCACATAGTAGCGTATGAAGCACACAATGCTCTTTGTATTGAAAATAGTCCCAATACGGGGGTTGGCGTGCGAAGCACGCAATACACTGTGAATTGAAAATACTCAAAATATGGGGGTTGGCATGTAATGCACTGTGCGTCGGCCGCTTCTCATAGTGTTCAGTGTCAAGCGTCACATGTGCGTCCTTAGCAGGGAACATGTTAAAAGGGTTTAGATTCAAATCCCCTGTCCTGACCAGACCCCCCCCCAAAAAAAGTTTTCCTGGCTACGGCCTTGGGTCCGGGGTCTATCACAGTTTAAATTAAGTGTAAGGCCGGTTCTGAAGCGCTAGCGCTGATTTAAAACATCATCGTAATAAACTCGCTGCCAAAGAATAACTAATGGAGATGAACAACAACCAAATATTATTAAAATTTGGACATTTATCTACATTTTTCCTGCAAAAATTTTTTTCCTGACCAATAAATAAAAAGTTCACCGCTTTGTCATTTTCGACAACACCAACCATAACATAAGAAAATTTAATAATATAAAATACGCAGTTCAAAATTTTGAGAACATTCATACTTATACTGTTAGCGTCTTCATAACCTAATGTAAAATTTGGTATAAGAATAAACTATTTTGTAATATGTTATCCAATTTTTACAACAGTTTTAGTTTAAACGTTACGTGCGCTCGAATTAAACAATGTCGACGGTGGTCACGGCATGACTTCACAGCCTCAACTAGAGTGACATATGGGGGTGACATAAGGTAGGTTAGGGATTGAGCATACCTTGTGTGACGGGTACCCACCAACTTATATGACAATGACCGCAGGATCTATGTTGATAGTGTTTGTGCTAAATAATAACTTGCATTCTTACAATAGTTGACATCACAGTTTATAGTTAAAGGAGGGGGAGCCAGCTTGAAGCTAAATGTTCAAGGATAAATCAGTCTGTTAGTAACCATGGTCTGGAGAAGACTCCAGATCACATCATGTAGACTCGATTGCCTTTACCTTAGTTTAGTTTAGTTATAAGTCCGGACCAGCAGAGGAATAGATTGTTTTACATTAAATAAACGCTCTGAAGTGAAACAGTCTTTCGTCACCTTATTGAAGAACCTACTCGCCATCCACCATCCTGACAAGGACCGTACGTCCGCGCGAGGACAGAAAGGCATAGCCCGACCAGGGAAAACGCCGCTTCAGGAGTCGGACGCAGGAGAGCCGAACCCAAGGAAGCAGGACCCGTTACATCTGGTGTCAGAAGTGGGATCTTCAACTTCATAAAATGGTAGACGAAATTATTTTCTCTGTGGTCTAACATATTTTTTTGTTTAAGAAAAGAGCTGCACTTCAGAGTGGTGAAGGAGTTGAAGGGGCCGACTCTGGTGATGCCGGGGGGGTGATGTGACAGGTACCCCTCAACTCGTACATAATTATAAATAATAAGTAAAGATACTAAATATTAAAGGGTCCACTAACAGCGGACATAGTATAGGCTGGCTATAGGTACATTGCTGAGAAGACGATTCCTAGTTAACTAAGGGAGGGGACGCTAGAGGAAAGCATCTGGAGATGCATCAGTTAGTCTGGAAGTGACCGCGTCCACGTTTAGACTCAACTTAAATGGGGGATTGATCTTGCTTTGGCCTCATGGCGTATTGTTAGTCTTAGGATAATCGGAACCAACAGAGTAGGCGTTTGCAAATGGTTCAATAAACGTTTCAACTGATCATGAGTTTACCGAATTATTGAAGAACCTACTCGCCATCCACCATCCTGACAAAGCCTGTACGTCCGCGCGAGGACAGAAAGGAAGCGGGACTCGTTACACTTGTAGCTCTAGACACCTTGGGTCTTCCGTTCCTTCATTTGCCTCATTTAATTGGACCAAGTAAGCAACCCTTTCCGTAGAATGACTTTTACTGTGTGTGTGGTCACCCCCACACTCCAAGTGACTTTTGTTGGTCACTAGGTATTTCACCTTTCGATTGGAGCTAATCATCTGTACTGTCGTATCCCCTAGGGGATTGTCCATGGCTTTATCACACATATTTCTCATAATTAAAAGAGTTTATGTTTATATTCAGGGTTTGCTCCTCTTCCAACTTCTCTGCTGTTGGAATTACCAGGATCCTCATCATTCGAGGCCGTTGACCAAGGACTAACCAAAGACAATATGAAGGTAGTAATTAATCCAGCATGGACACCTTGTGAATGCCAGTTCCTAAACTCACAAGGTGTGAGGCCCTGATGGTAGACTATGCTACTCACAATAAGTTATACATTTTTTTACTTAAAATCAAATGGTTAAAACATCACTAAAATATGTTTTTTTATTTTCAAGTTAAAAGCAGTCTTGACTTACATCATTTAAATCCAAATTTTATGTAGTTATAGGAATGATTACATAAGTTGCAATACCATAGGCCTATGAGTAATCATTTATAGGTTTATCAAAGTAGATGTAAATTAAAGGCTTAAAATATGCCGATTCATGTTTATCAGAAGTGAATCAGTTAGTTAAAATTAATGAAAACAGTCCATTAATTTAAATGAGCTACAACCAAGTTGATTAGATATTTGCACAAGGGTATAATGAATGTACACATGATATTACGCTGTGCAAACAAGGAAATATAATAAAACGATCTCAAGTAGCACTTTGAAATCACAAACCAATATGAAGTTTCATTTGACAGTGTGGCTTATCGCTCTAGCTTTCTGTGAGGTAAGATATCAATTACGTATAACGGTCTGTATTTTTAAACTAAGCCTACACATGTATAAAATGGAAATTTAGGAATAAAACAAATTGTTCGGATTTATTAATTATTAAATTTCATTCACTTGTTTGCGAAGTTTTGAAGAACCAGTTTCATTCCTTAACCTACGATTAGAATTTTAAAACAATGCTAGAATTATCCACCTAGTTCCCCTTAGGCCCCCCAAAAAACACTCACTTATATAAGATATAGTATAATCAGTATTGGAATTAGCAACCTACGACACCACCTTACAATGTCCACTTTTAGTGGAAATTATCATAAAAAAATCTATTAATACAAAAGGTCCCTGAAATTAAATTTCTTTTTATAATTAAATTAAATTTAAGGTCTTTTAATGCATATTAATTGTTAGTATTTTTCTCAACAATGTTTTTGTTAATTCATGGAATAATTATTTCTATTTACTTTTGTTATTAGAATTCAGAAGTATACGTCAGTCTGTGAATCAGTGTTATTTAAACAATAACACTTTTTTTTAGTAGTAATGAAATTAATCCGCTATAACAATCAATCAGCTGATCTAAGCGTTTCAAACAAGCAGCTGAAGCGTGATGTAATCATAACTTATGGACTCTTTAAATCACTAGAGATGTAAAGTAGACCAGTAAATTACTCCTGGGAGTTTAACACATGGGGTTAGGTAAAATAATATTCTTAACTTTATGGTTTTTCAGTTTATGGTTTAAAACATAAATTTAAGAATATTAGCTTAATTATTGATTACAGGCATAACTAATTTTAAAATGGGTTTATTGAAAAAAATGTGGAGAAATGGTGCTGCTTGAAGCAATACAAAATCAAGATTAAATAGTAAAAGTTATTATATTTTTTATATATAATATACAATTTTTATATCATCGTTAATAAACTGTATTACTCTATGCCAATAGTTTTATTTATATTGTAAAAACTCACCGTCAAAAAGTTATGTATAACGTATAATGTCACAAAATGTAAAAATTTGTTTTGTGTTTTTTAAAGCACAATGTTAATTTCCTCAAGGTAATTTCTCTGTATTTTCAACCTAAAACATTTTTTTCTGAATTAGGTTTCCAAGTTGTCAAGTGTATTTTACAACTTTTATTTTTTTAAGTAACAAAAGCCAACTTTGGGGGGAAGCTTTCCCACCCCCAATCTTAGTGATGGCTCTGATTATTTGCCGATATTTTATGGGTTGAATATTGATCTGCTATTTTGATATTTTTACTCAATGTGCTGGTGAAAATTCATTTAGAACAAAATAGGGTACAAAATAACTGAATGATAAAATTTCACAAATAAATTGTATTAAAGAAGCAAGTGTTGTTCTGTTAACAGTTGTGTATATTTATGAAATTTTACCATTTGGTTATTTCTTTTCCTACCAAGCACCCACTGTAAATTACAGAACAAAATGTACTAACCATGTTGAGGTTCTCTGGTCAATCAAGTATTTTACTAAATTTGCATGACTCTCCACCACATCAAGGGCGGATCCAGCGAGGGGCGAATGTAATGGCAAAAAAAAAATAATAATACAAAATACGGGGAAAACGTAGCTGAGAAAAATAGAATGAATTGAGAAAATCAGAAAACTACATTAACCCTGGAACTGCCAAACAATTGTCTCAGTTTGCTGTATAGGCACAATGCGTCGTCTCAGACGAAGCAACTTGTATTGAATATTTTACCCACTAAAAATCATCCAATCTTAATAAAAGAAAAACCATTGGAAAGTAAATGTTTTAAACTTAAAGATTTTTATTTAAAAATTTGTTCTAAAACGTATATTTACATATTTATTCAATCATCGTTGTAGTTTCTAAACAGCTAATGCCGCGAGTAAACACAAAGAAATTACACAAACTTGTCACTATTCTAAGGCTCAAAATCGTTCGACAGAATTATTTCGGAAAGAATATAAGGGCACCTTTGGATTCGTCAACATTTTAACTTTCCAACACTGCATCCAATCATTTGTCACTCTAATAGTTTCTTAGATATGAATTTTCTGTAAACCGTTGCAATTGGACAGTTTTCAACCAGTGAGAAAGCACATTTTGCAATCGATATATCTATTACAAATCGATATATTTGTATAATGATATTTATATTACAGACTTGAAGAAGAAACTCTACATTTTCGTTTGTTATAAGGTAAACCTCATTTAGTGTTCGGATTCTATTCGGGTATTTCCGAGAAATACTTAACAATAATTTCTTCAAAGCAATAGGCCCTTTATCCGTTACTTTTTCTCATTGTCCACAGCGTCTAGAACTATACGATACGTTTGTGAGAGTTTTGTTTAGTTGATATAATTTAGTGAAATAAGTTTATAAAATAGTTGTTTAGTTGTCAAAGTTGTGCCAGTGGAGGGTGGAGTTTTGTGATTTTATGAGACTAACAGATGCTATTACAAAACATAAAAGTTTGTATACATGCAAATAAATATCAGTACCAATGTTTATAATTTGTTTCAAAGTATGATTTTTAACAACAATAAAACAAAACCGGACCTTACCCCTGTCCCCTAGGGGTATTCCATATCCCCCTCTCGAAACCGCCACCTCGTCCAGACGTTCTGGATCCACCTTGCACCACATCATGAAACTAAAAATGATGTGGTAAACTAACTGTTAAAATATTAATCCGCTCCTTTAAGTGCATATGTCTGCAATTATTTATCTATGCATCTTAATGTTGATTTTCAGGTAACTCACGGAAAGGCTGTTTCTTCTGATGAGTCTGGCAGCTCAAGTTCAGAGGTAAGAACAAATAATTTATTTTTCTTTTACGATATATTAGCAACTTTTAATAAACAAACAGCTATGTCATGAAACAACTCATACAGAATACTTATTACAGAGTTAAATATGGGATAACAAATATTACCAAAATTATAACTTAAACTAAAGAGAGTGATAAGTATTTAAATGCTGAAAAAATATACATACATTTCAATAAAAATAAGATATTCAGAAATAGTCCACCCTTGGAGCATGCAAAGCAAGCCAATGAATAAAAACACTCACTTGGTTTAAAATGAAACCACACATTTCACACTTGAACAATTAAAGTGTTTTAAATATTACGAATCCCAGTGCCATAAAAGTCAAATATTTTATGAGTGGAAATAATTTTTCAAAAAATATTAAATGAAAACATAGGTTGAGAGTTAGATCATTTTAAAAGTTTTAAAAACAGTTTTGACATACATTTAAAATTCTCTTCGAGTATGTTAACTCACATTTTGTTATAAATAAAAACCTACACAAGAATGGACTGAAGAGAGTTTGAAATTTTGTTAGTCAAGAGCCACCATCTTGAAACGGGACAAAGTAAGTCCAAGAATTCCGTATTTAATACACTGCACTAATATACAAAAAATCTATTCTATTTCTTATGGTAGAGTGCTACTTTCATAGTTTGGCTTAAATGTTTAAGGAAAGCAGCAGAAAATCGTCTAGCACTAGAAGAAGCAGTTCTCAGACAGTGAATTATGAATCTAGCAGTTACAAAGGTGGATCTAGCAGTTCTGGTAAAACCATTACATCCGAGTACTCTTCCAGTTTAACTGTAGTAAGTACTCTTCTTCATTCTTCTACTAATGACTTTGCACACAGTGACGGATTTAGGCACTGAAACTTTTGGCCTCAACGTCCAAACCGTTATTCTAAAAGAAAACACTAATTTTATTTCATTGTGGGATAGTCTCCGGATCGCTGAATTTAATATGATAGGTTGATAAATTACCTTTTAATTTGCCTGTAAAGTGATCCAATTAATGGCAATTTAAATATCTCATGCCAAACTGGGCAAGTTGCATTGATAAACAAGAAAACGTGAATAGGGTGTCTTATTTTATGGTATTTACCTTTTTTTGGTCTGTTTAAATAATCCTGTTTGATTGTTATTAGCTACGGCCGTTTCGTCTTCACAGAGACATCATCAGGCTTTGCTCTCGTCATGAACACAAACTTCACACATTAAAAACACAAACACGTAAACACAATATACACTTAAAAAATTTCTTTATAAATATTAAAATCACTGAATTTACTAAAACGGTTAAAATAAATATATTTGTATGGTCTGCATACATCCTACTAGTTTAACTATTTTCAGTCGACTGAATTATTTATCTTACTCAAAAAAGGTAAATACCATAAAATATTTAGAATAATAATCCAGAGGCTTGGAATAAAATAAATAATAGGGTGTCCACTACTTTTATAATATTTTTTTCTGCACCGTGTTCTGGACTAGTTCTGAGCCTGAGCAAGCAAACAAATATACTTAATAACTTAATAGTTACATAAGTGTGTTCATATTTTCATTTCTTTAAAAAAATATGAACTGGAAATTGATTTAGCTGTTAATAAAAAATATTAATCTTTTCATTTTCTCATTGCATGTTACAGAGCCTATTTTAAAAAGTTTCTATTTGAAAAAAATAAAAATAACTTTTAACTACCTACATTAATGTGTTATACATATTACGTTTTAGTAGGTCTCATGAATATTATGTCCTTTATTTTTGATAATAGTTTTATGATTTCAATATTTTTTAAGTGTAGTTCAATCGTCTGCAAATAAGGTTTTATAAATTCCAACTCTTAGTTCATTTTAAAATTGAGGTTTAGGTTTTCTTTGATAATAACAGTGTTTTTATAACTTTTATATTAAAATAATAAACAATTTTACAGAAATTCTAAAAAAAATGTTTAGACCCCCGGTATTGGAGGGTGCAAATTTGTCAAACTCGCCAAGGGCTTCAAGGACCATGTAGGGTACTGTATTGTCACACCCTTTACTTTTTTAAATTCTTCATTAAAATTAAAAACTCTCAATAGTTTAATTCTATTCTCTAGGTCTTCTTTGTTCTTTACAAGCTAGGAAAGTACCATTGCATGGAATACGGAATGGTCTGCTTCAAGAAGCATGCGACACAATTAATTAGTGGAAATTTATTCCACTTATTGAATTTTAACAACTAAATACAATCTGAAAACCTATTTACAAAACGATTACAAATACTGTAGGAATATATAAACTTCAATATTGTCAAAACATATATATAGTTATTTTAAGTCTCTAACAGAAACGCGATTAATTTGAAAACTTTTTTGAAGTGATATTTTAAAAATATCCGTGGTGTAACTTATCTCAATCCATGTTCAAAGAATGGCCCGTACTTGCATCGTTATTTGTTCAAGACCCTCCTACACACTTCAACAATGTTACGAAATCATGTCTAATTAATTAAGACTGTTTTCATTGCTCCTTTATAATATTCGGTGTTAAAACTTCAATTCCTGTAGTTTAATGATGTGTCCGACATAAACATGGAAAACTTTACAAACTTATAACTTTTCAGTTATGTTCTTCAGATTTGTAAAATGGTATAGTTAGAAATAAAAAGTTATTTCTTTTGTTTGACTGGAAACTCACTCAAGGGATGAAAAAATATCCTCTCAGACAATGTGTTCGGGATATAATCCGATTAAAAACTATAATGTAGAAAAGTGTTTAACCTATGTAAATAATGTTACAATAATTGTACGCAAATTATTATTAAACCGAGAGACCAATCCAGATTATGAATACTGGATAGTACTGTAAATTTTAATAGTTGAAACGTGAGTGTTTATCTATGTTAAACTAAAATGTTAGTCTATCTTGTGATCACTGGAGCGGTATGAAAGTCGAGGTCAAGGGTGGACCCTGAATTGAAGAAATGTCCACACAATACCAGTCACACATACACTTATCACAACACATAGATAATCACCTTATGAATTATACGATTTATTATAAAGACCAGGTTTATAATCTTTATTCAATATGGCGGAAGGCCACGCAGGTTATTGCATTTAAACTTTATAAGCGGGTATACTAAGAACCGTAATTCTGGTGAGCGATGAAATTAATTTTAATTACTAGAACTGTAAAACTAATATTAGTAGCGTTGCCAACGACTTTGACACTCGCGGGTTTTTTTTAATAAAAACGATTATGGCGAGGGCGAAGGATAAAGACTGGTTCGTCATAGACGGAATCCAATGTACGACAGAATGTAGGTAGGGATGTAAGGGGGTCAAATGGCTGTTTTTAGCGGGAACTCTTCCGGACAGGCAAAAGAGCAGTATATTTATTTAAGATAAGATAGTGGAGGTTAATAACCAGATTTTGCTAAACACAACGACTGACGACAGAAATGCTTCAATATTGAATAATCAGTTAGTCCATCCTCTTACTCAGCGAGAGATCCTCCCCAATACACCCCTAGCACACTCTACCCACCCTACCCACAGGGTCAAAACATTTTTGGAAGTGTTGTCCATCTCAGCAACACCTAAAACTACAGATTTGACTCTAGTATTGGATTATTTTTACACTTCATCCCTTTCCTCCTCTCTCCTAGCACCTCTCATCCCCCCACCCTTAAAGTTAAATTTGTTTTGATGTGTCACTGTTCACCTTAGCAACACCTAAAACTACAAATTTGACAATAATATCGGCTGCCTTTGCTTATTTTTATTTGCCGCTCCACCTCTGTGGTTATAAAAAAATCAAGACTCATTTATCAAGTCTTTGAACTTCATTTGTTAAAAATGAAACACCTCATCAGATCAATAATGATAAAGTGGTTTCTATTTATTTAAACATTTTTAGCCAACTGTTAGCGTTTGTGTATTTTATGTAGTCAGATTTTAAAACCATTTGATTGTGTTTTTGTAGGAAAGACGATCTACAGATGAATCTGTAGAAAGTTACTGTAAAAGAGTTTTTGCACGGGAATCAAACGAAGACAAAACTACATATTTTAAAAGAATATTCACAAAGTATGACTTCGAGAGCGACTCCGAATTCATTGTCAGGATAGACACAATACATTCTCTGTTCAAAAATCTTGAAATTTGGAATAATTTAGAATATTTGGAAATCATTAAGTTTTACTACACTCTGAAGTATGCCAAGTATGCATCCGAATCCGATGAAGCATATTTTACAAGAATACTAAGAAAAGATGAAACGGAAAACTTTGAAAGTTATGAAAAACGAATAAACATAGTGAAAAAACTTTATCCTACTCTTGGATGTTGGAGTAGTTTTGAACTTGACAAAAACTCAAGCCTTGGGTATAAATTGAAAACATCAAGTAATTCAAAAAGTTCAGTGGAAAAGAGATCTACAACTGTAGTGGTAAGTCGGTACAATTAATCAATATAATATTAAGGAATTTTTACGTTATTTATTTAGTTCAAGTAAAGGCAATGCTATTAACTTACATATTTCCAAAATATGTTGAGCTAATTTAATTTAATATATTAATTGTTTCAATATTTAAAGAAATATATTTTAAGCGCCGCCTTGTTAGTTTGAAACTTATCTTTAAAATAAACGGTATCAGTTAACTGACACAAACTTTCTCCCAACTTACTGTAGTCAAAATAATATTGTTTTCAATCATTTTATTTATTACTTTTTAGAACAAAACAAAAAAATAATATTCTACCTACGTCAATCGTATAAAAAAATTATTGTCCTAGGCGGGATTCGATCGCGCGACCTTTGAATTACTGGCCGTGATCGTTACCATGGTGCTACCCCGTGCGGCCGCCGCCGCGATGCTAGATTGACAATATAAACTTGTTTATTTTTAAACATTTCCCCATAATTATAAAACGCCGAAGTTTTGATAAAAGCGGGTGGTGTCATTTTGTTTGGCATCTTAAGCACTATAAATACTGAAAATTTGATCAAAATCGTTAGAGCCGTTTTTGAGAAATTTGCATTTTTGTCGTTTTTTATGGGTTTTAGGGGTAAATTACCCTTAAAAATTAAAAATTCCAAAAAATGAAAAAACCACCTGGAGATATTAGGGTTTAGTACCTACATACCAAATTTCATGAAAATCGGACCAATAGTGTCTTCTCTGGTCGTGTATACATACTGACAGACTGACAGACAGACACCACTCTAAAAACACTTTTTTGGGTTCAGGGAGCACCAAAACAAAAAATTCCACTAAAAATATTTTTGGGTTCAGGGAGCACCAACACAGATAATTGCACTAAACCATTTTTTGGGGTTCTGGGAGAACCAAAACAGATAATTCAACTGAAAATTCAAATTCGAACATTTTTACGAAAACAATACTTTCTCCATATACTACGTATAGGGTGGAGAAAGTAAAAACAGCAACTAATCTACCTTAAGGTGAAAAGTGATTGTAGTTCTCTATAAAACTACAAATAATGATTGTGTTCTAAGGTTAAACGAAGGAAGTTGGACTTTCATCTTACTAGTTAGAGAGAATGGAACAAAATACATTTTAAAAACACATAACATTTTTGAAACTAATATTGGTTTACAATGATAAAACAATATTTAAATACTGACTTCCTGCTAGGCAATTCCTGAATGTTAAACATAAAAAATTATAATTAATACTTGTAGTGATTATATTTCGGATTTTATTTGCTGAAATCTAAATGGAATATTCAAATTCCTTGAAATCTTTTCTATCTTTCGCTTGGCTTTATAGAACTAACTTTTATGCAGTATATTTTAGCATTTTTAAGAGACACTTACATTTGGCGTAGCTTTCATAAAATATTAAATAAGTTTTAGAAAATTACTAAAAGATTGTAAGCATAATATACT
Source organism: Philaenus spumarius (assembly GCA_018207615.1). Classification (NCBI taxonomy): domain Eukaryota; kingdom Metazoa; phylum Arthropoda; class Insecta; order Hemiptera; family Aphrophoridae; genus Philaenus; species Philaenus spumarius. Next base: position 93,568 of record JAGFPH010005134.1, read on the forward strand.
ATGTGCACATAATTTTGTTGTTTTGAAGGCTAAGTGTCACCTCAAAATAATAAATGGAACAGCTGGAACTTAACAGCTGACTATTGAGGTCTGTGTTCTGGATTAATGTCAATGTTTCCTATTACAAAATAGAACATGATCGTTTTCCCATGTGTCTAAAGCCGGTTCTACACAATGCTACCATCCAACGTTGGACCGAACGTTTGAGACAAGTTAGTTCGTCAGATGGTACAGCGAATGTTCCTGCTACAAGGTGGATCGAATGTTTGATCCAATATTTTGGAAATCAATTTGGTACAAACGTTTGACCAGTTGCAAAAATGGACGAGGATTATAATATTAAATTTAACCATTGTATAATATTAATTGTACCATAGTACAAATTTAATTGTTCGCATTTATCGAGTTAAAAATCCCCATATCATATTTAGGTAGGCCTACATAAATTTGCTTTGAAATAATAATTGATTAAATGATGTTTAAAAATTTTAATATCTAATTAATCTTCCGGTGATTTTTTACGGAATCTTTCTAGTATGAAATATAAAATGTATGCTACTTACTTGTAAAAATGTAAATGAATAATTAATATTACTAATTAAAAACTTAACACAAAGAGAAACCTAAACAAGACGGGTCTTTGGCGGGAATGGAGAGTAAATAGTGCTTCATATGAACGAGTCGTGTAGCCGTTGAGTCGAACCAAAGAACATTTTCCTTCAAACGTTGGAGGCATCCCTTTGACTCGGTGCAAGAATACCGACATTGGTCGGAACATGGTCAAATACGAACGTTCGACGCTCACCATTGGAAGCTCGTAGGTTAGAACAACGGCCACACGATGTGACGAACCATCAATAAACGTCCAACGTTGGAAGGTGTTCATACCATCGTGTAAAACCGGTTTAACATGAATTTATAAGTACTGTGGCGGTTTTTCATTTATTTGATAGTGCTAAGATGTAGAATTACAGATATAACCCAGGTGCAACAGTATATTAAAACCAGATTTTAAAAACGTTTGTGAACTCCCTTTAATATTTTCCCTCCAGAACCCTTTGTATAATTTAATCTGCTTGTATTGATTATGGATGTTACAAAGTAATAAATGTGTACAATTTTTTTTTGTCTTCTTTGTTTTTAGGAAAATAAAGAATCAAACAATGGTGCTGGAAAGGTTGAAACTGAAGTAAGTTTAATTTACATGCATTTAAGAGATTGGGTCAATATAAAGGCGAGAAAAATATTTTGTAGGAATGCTTATTTAAACCTAACATATAATAAACTGAGGGTAAAACCATTGTATGCTAACCGAACTAATATTTTTAAATTTCTTGCTACAATTTCCGAGGAAACAACTAGTGCGTTTTTGTTTTAGTTTCACATGCACATTATAACAACATATCATTGATGTTGCCAGTTCATCCAATGGTTCATTTTTGATTGAAGAATAAATAAAGTACTTTACTGTATGACATAGAGTGAAAATCTTATAATTTTGTTTTTAGCTAAATTATAAAAAAAATAAGAAAATACCAAACACATCTAAATTGTTATTTTTACAAAAAAATAATGAAAAATCAGGGAATTAACAAATATTTAAAAATATTTTGTTTTCTATTTTACAATCTTTGTATACTCACTTGCATAAGTTCAATTCTTCAGAAGTGCATTAAGACTCTCTTAAATAAGTATAAACCAAAACCAATATTTTGAAAAATATATTCAAAATTTATATGAAAATAATACAAACATGATCTTAAAATTTACATGAAAACAATACAAACATAAACTTACTATTTGTAAGAAAACAATTCACATCAAACTTAGCCTAAATACAAATATAAAACAAATAAGTAATTATTCTAACCTTGAAAGAAAAATGGATATCTTGTAGGTTGTGCCTGTTAGTCTCTTGACCTTCGTTGTCTATGTAGTTTGCTTCCTGATCAAACGTAAGAAGAAACTAAAAAGACAGGCCAAATGTTAAATTACTGTAATGGAAAAAGTGAAAGTAGATACAACATACTGTAAGAAAAGTCTATGACTTACCAAAGTTTGAGTAGAACACACTTGAAAAATGGAGCATGTAGAAGACGCTATAATTATTTGAAAGCAATGTCAAGTCCGAATAGAGTTCTTGGTACACACTGTTCACTCTCTGTCTCTAGAAGATTACGCCTTGGAAGTAATCTAAGATGTTATTATTTTATTCTCTGTCCAAAAACATAAGGTCTAGCTATGATTGGCGGTTCTTTTTGTCTTCACTGGCGTAATATATTTCTTTTGAAACGAAGGTTGGTTTAATTTACTTATAAAAGTATTCAAACAGAAAAACAACTAGATTCATTACTATGAAAGCAGAATGTATTTTTAAACAATTACTTGATTATTGGACATTTTAGGTACACTGCTACAATTATTTTAATGTGGTATATTATTACTATATATATCTGTCTATTATATAAACAATCCTGTCATTCACAGAAATCTTTGGTCTTACGTTAGATCCAACACCGATCCAAGTGCCTATGTCCAAGCAGTTGTTATATTCATGAAAATATATTATACAATAATCAATTTGCACCTACTTCACTGCGAGTATAGATGGGAAGTGACTTTGGGTGTAAGAAATTCGAAATATTTACAAATATTTTAACTCCATATTTTTTAATTTCTCAAAAAACGAGGGAAGATTCCCCATTTAAAGATTACTGTCAGATGTATAGTTTACAAGATACCAATGGTGACCCACTTAAAAGATACCATTATAGACTTAGTATTATTTTTCTATCTACTCAAATGATAGTAGATTCAGACAGAGTCGTCGTGTAAAAAATACACTCTCTATGAGAATTTGATTACACAAGTATTTGTCGGGTAAAATATTAAAAGCTAGAGCCCCTAATCTCAATTATTTAATCAGTTGATTTTATCAGTTTAATCCCATTTACAGATACTTTTGATCATTTCAGCCACTTTACTGGAATCCATAGCTCCATAAAATATTCCAGAAAGTTCAGCCCACCGTATTGTCAAATAAAACAGTTTTAAAGAACAAGTTGAAAATGTACCTTTCAGTTCATCGATCATTTTGTTGTAAGCACTTAGTAATTTTTCTTGAGGGTATGTCTACTGTACATAATATCGTAAGAAATGATTTTGTTTAAGTTGGTTAACTAATGGACTTGATAAAACAAAAAATAACCAAGGTAGTTCATTATATTTATTAGTCTTTAACTTAGTAACTTGTAGTATTGACAGTATCGAGTTAATGGCAAATCAGAACAAATTCCTTAAGATTTTGTAATTAGTTTAAATTATATTTGTACATTTATTTTGCAGACGAAAAAAGAAAACAGCGGAATCATCATTAGACGAGGCGTAAGTTAATACATAATTTATAATATTTTCTATCAATTATGTTTTACTTCTACTTCAACTATTTTGAATAAACATGTACTCTATGTCTTAATTTTAAATTAATTAATTACCTTAAAATGTCCGTCCTTTGACTTCAAATGAATTTCTTTGTTACGGTGTGAATAGTCTTACTGATAGTTGATCATTCAAAATGTCTTCTGGTTTATTTTTGAATGCTCTAGAAATCTCGAATTCTTCGTTCGCATTCATTATTCTGCTTTTTGTACATAAATGTATTGCTTCTACACTAGATTGGAAATCTCCTGGTCTATGGTTGTTTTCAGCAAGGTGATGTGCATAATTTGATTTGGCAATGTTGGTTTTATTACTGGGAAGATGTTCTTTATATTGGTCTATGAACGTTCTCCGGGTTTGGTCTGTATAATATTTATTACATTCTGGACAGTTTATTTTGTGTACACCAGACTTATTTTCTATGGGGGTATCAGTTCTATGTTTAAGAGAAGATGTACAGAAAGAAAGAATGATATTATGCATTTTAAAAATATCATTCAAATCATTAGGCAAGTGGTTAGTATATTCTGAGGAAATGTATTTATTAACCCTAGTTGTGTCTATTTCTATGTTTTTTATATTTCGTTTCTTGTTTTGGCTCTCAATCATTCTATCTATTAAATAACTCTTATTATACCCGTTGGCTTCGGATATGTGCATGATAATGTTAATTTCATTATAGTAGTAGTCTTTCTAGTTCAATGGGTCGGTGATAAATCTATGTATGAAACAGTGGAAAGCTGCCATTTTCTGGGAGTAAGGATGATGTGATTGAACATGGATAGTAACAACTGTTGTGGTGGGCTTGCGGTATATTTTGTATTCAAATTTATCTGTGCCTTTTATAATGGTTAAATCGAGGAAATTGAGTTCTTTGTTGTTCTCTATTTCTAGCGTGAACTGGATTTTTGGGTTGATGCTATTCATGCAGTTCACTAACCCGGCAACGTGTTGTCCACATATCGACCGTAAAAGATGATGTTTTGTTTGCATTTGTTATAACTGGATAGTAGGTGTTCATTTTCGTAGTGGTTTAAATATGTGTCGGCTAATAATCCTGAAAGGGGTGAACTCATTGCCAAGCCATCTGCCTGGGTGTAGAAGTTATTTTCAAAAGTGAAGTAATTTTGTTCCAACACTGACTGCAATAACAACATTAACTCTTCTATTCCTTGTTTGTGTAATTTCTTGGTACTGGTGAGGGTTATCTCTAAGTATGTTCATGCTTTCTGCAACTGGGATATTAGTATGAACCACATCAAATGAAATAATTTTATAATTCGGAGTGATTTTAATGTTCTATGTTTTGTTTATAAACTCAGCTGTGTTCTTTAAACTATTGTTGTTTTTGATAAGATGTTCCAACTTCTTGGCCATTGTATCATAGGCGTAACCAGGACGATCGTATGGAGGGGGTTACAACAACCGGGAGGGAATTTCTTAATAAAACTACATAACTAAGAAAATTTATTCGCTTACATTAAAAATAAATAAGCAACAAATTGATACTACTTTTCAGAAATGTTAATTTACTTCTACTTTTATTTTAGGATACGAAGAAGGCTACATCTGTAAAAGAAACTAAAACTGAAGTAAGTTTTTACAGACAAGTCCCACTTATACTAGAAGTATTATCTCTTCTTCCTCTCCCATCTGAGGAGGTCAAAAGCATTATTAGAGAAATACTTTTATTTTACTTCCTTCCTCATAACCAATACATTTCCCTTTCCTTAAATTTTTCAAGATAATTTTCTGTTTCGTCTTTCCCTGTACAATCCCTCAACTTAATCTGTAGCTAGAATTTGTATTTTTTTCTATTCATTTTTTGTTTTTCTTTAGTTTTTTAAAATTCTTCTCTTCCCCATCAGTTATCCCTCCTCCCATCTGACTTCCATTTCATCTAGACTAGTTAAAACTTTATTTTTATACTATTGTAACTTCTTTAAACTGTACAAATATTTTTATTTGCAGGTCAAGAAAGAGGAGTCAACCACAAATGTAGTAAGTATTATTTTTT